>PVKE010001857.1:0-91471 GCA_004027555.1 Craseonycteris thonglongyai
TGTGATCTTCTTGTTGGTTTTTTTTTCTTTTCTTTTACTCATCCTAAAAGGAGCCTCATAAGTCATGCTTAGGATTGACTGAAAATGAAGTCAGTCTCCCAATTTAGCAACATTCCTGCGGTTTCTCCGGCTCCCACTGCCAGGCCCAGATGCTATGCCTGAGAACACATCAAAGTGGTGCCCTGGGAACCAGGGCCAACCTGTTAATGACTTGAGGTAGGCAGGCCAGAGCGAAGTCATGCTTTCAGGGAATCGTCTTCAGTGTTCACAGAGAAAGAAGATCGGAATGCCAGGACACTGGGCTTAGACTGACATCTTATTTGACGGTTATTGAATATGTCATCAGAAAGTCAAACTTTTCACTAAACAAAGAGAGTGAACTCTTCTCAACCTATGACAAGGGCTACTGCTTCGTGGAAGAAATGTTTGAGATTCCCCTTTACAATTTGTTATGTTTCAAAAAGAAAATATAAAATCCTCACCGCCAGGCACTGTTCTAGGTGCTCGGGCGTAGAGAAGTGACAAAAAAGATGATGCACGTGCTGTTCTGGGCCTTGACTGGGAGAAAATAACTAGACAAACAAATCATTATGCACTGTTGGTTCCATTAATGATAAGGGCTGGGATGAGGAATAAAAGAAAAAAGATAATGTATGATGAGACAGGCTGCCTATGTATAAGGGACAATCAGGGAAAGCCTCTTTGAGGCAATGAAGTGTTTTCAGAGCCTTGGTTGGCATGATGGAGTGGCCACACAGAGTTAGGGAAAGAGCATTCCAGGAGAGGAAACAGCATGTTCCAAGGCCCTGGCATGTTCAAGACCACTGGGATGAGCCATGAACAGGAGTGGTAGGAAGCAAGTTCAGAGCAGTAGCCAGGACGATTCTAGGATGACTGGGGATCCTGGGGAGCCAAGGGCAGCACCAGGAGGACTGAAGGCAAGGAGTGGCCTGGCAGCTGATGCTTCCAAAACCCTGTTCTGGTTTCTATCTGTGGAGATGACTGTGGGGAGAAGAGAGGAGAACCATGGCAGATACACCAATAAGCAGGATATTGCAGGTCAGTGTGAGATGTTAACTAACATAGCTTGGATTAAGATGACATGGCATAGAAGAAGAGGAGTTGGACTCAATGTTATTCTGAAGGTACATGAGTAGGACTGTCTATTGAATGGGAAGAGGGTCCGAGAGGAAGTGAGAGTTAATCCAAAAGGTATGTCCTGAGCAAATGGGTAAGAGATGTTGCCATCTATTGAGAGGGGGACATGATAAGATCTGCAGAACTGGGGGTGAAAATTAAGAAGATGCTTTGGCTATTTCTTAGTTATGCAAACAGCACCTGTTCAGACGTCTATTAGGTACGAAAGTAGAAGTGTTGATTGAGCAATTGTATATTCAAATCTGGAACTTGGGGTGAAGATTGGGACTGGAGATTTTAAATCAGATATATTCAGGGTATATATATACCATTATTAAAATTATGGGTTTTAATTTTTGTAAAATATTTAGCATATAAGAATAGAGAATAGAGAAAGTCTGAAGTGTTAGGTCAGGAAAAAGAGGAAAATACAACAAAAGGGACAAAGAATGAATAGTCTGCATGGTAGGAAGAAATACATAGGCGTGTGGAGTTCTGAAAGCCACATTAAGAACTGTAAGATACATCTCAGTATCAGAAATATATTTTTTTAAAGACTTATTTTATTGTTTCAGAGAAGGTGAGAGAGAGACAGACAGAGAGAAGGTGAGAGAAAGAGAGAGAAGGGGGAGGACCCAGAGCAGTCTCCATAGTTGCACATCATTAGTGGTGACATGGTTGCATTCCACACAGGTGGATGTGAAGTAGTGTGGGGCAGGAACCGAGCTGGGGGCCTTCCACATGGGTGGTAACAACCTTCCCCTGTGAGCCATCCTGGTGGTGACCAGTTATGCCGCAGTTCAGCCTATGGGGTTGCAGGGGCTGGGACTGAAATCAAACCCTTGACCTCGCAATTGCGAGGCAAGTGCTCAACCACTGAGCTCTCCCAGCCTCCCAGAAACCTTCAAATGTGAAACAAAAATGTGTGCCTTAGAGTCGAGACTGTCGTTAAAACTAAATTACAAACATTGAAACAAAGCTGCAGGGCTTCCCGTAGTAGGCTGCATCCAGACATGTTTCCATGTCACTTCTCTCAAGGATGTAGACAAGGTCTTCTCCCCATTTTTCCTTCTAGTCCATCAAGGAAAATTCAGCTCCTTGGTCCATTTCTATCTTTAAAGGAACGTCTCCCCGAGGGACTCAATTCTATCTGGATTGTTTTCATAACTGAACTCTGAAAGGCGTGTTTCTCAAAGTAGGAGTTGTGGAAGCCCTTGTATCGGAATAAATCGAGTTGCTCGTTAAAAATGCAGATGTCCTGACTTCACTGGGGCCAACTTAATCAGAATTCCTGGAGGTGTTACCAAGGCATCTGCATGTTAACAAGCCCCACCAGGGGATGCGGGGATAGCTCAATGGTAGTCCAAGTGCCTCCAACTTCGAGGTCCAGGGTTTGATTCCTGACCCTGGCCCCTGCAACCCATGTGCTAAGCAGCGGTGTGCTTATCTATAGCTCTACTTTATGAAAAACAAGAGGTAGATGTTCCCCCAATGGGGACGTCTCTGGGGCTCTGCTTAGCCTGACCTCTGTTTAGTCTGCCAGCGATGTTTCTGTCCCCACTCGCTCTGGAAAATGAACTTGCTCAAGAGACTTTCATAGGAAATCAAACCAGGAAGATTATTATCAGCCAGACAACACCTCAGAAAAGAAAGAACAACCGTAGAATATATTCAAAGACAAAGAAGGTAAAAATGAAGGGAGATTAGAACACTTCACGCAAAATTAAGTGTTGGGGAAAAGATCTTAGGAGACGGGTAGGGGGTACCGTCTCTCGTAGACAGCTGATGTTCCCAAGCTAGGCAGGTTTAATTCTGGTTATTCCTTAGATTTCCTAGAAAGCAGCCTATGGTAGTAGCACAGGAAAGATCAGGGAACAGGGACTCTGGGAACAGCCCTGGTAGTCAAACTCTCTGCTAAGAATTGGCAGCAGTAGCTAAAAGACAGAAATCATGTGTCTCTCTATTTCCAGCTCATTTTCCAGTTTTCTCAACACCCTTTGTTGAATAATCTACCCTTTACTTAGCATTCTGAAATGCCAACTTCACCATGAAACGCATTTTCATTTGGTCTTGGATCTATTACTGAGGCTTCTAATTTGTTTCTCTTTATTCTCTGTGAAGTGCAGAGTTTAAAACCTATCTTTTAGATCAGACTAATTAATTACATTACTCTGATCTTCAACCTTCCTATTTTTGCCTATCGATCTGTCAAAGATTTAAAGAATAGCTTCCTAGCCACCATTCTCATTATGTCAACTTCTCCGTGCATATCAACATTGTTTGCTTTTATATATTTTGAAGCAATATTATTCCTCAGATAAAAGTTTGTGTCAGTTCTACGTTCACTGTGAATTGTAACTTTTATCAACACAAAAGGAGGCTTCCAGTGTGAAAATCATAGAGAAAATGATGTGGTTTCGCTTTGTTTCTTTTCAAAATTATTTCAAAACCAACAAGGGGAAATGGAAATTCCATCTCTGAGGAGCCCAGAATTCTACAGTCCCGAACAGTATCATGTATGTGAAAGGGGAGTAGGAATGAACGACTACTACGTGACTTAGCAATGAGACAAAGGTCCATCCTGGCTGGGCGCGCTAATGAGAAACTGTCAATGCTACCTGGTCAAGTGCTGGAAAGCCCTAGGGATTGGAGAAAGCAAACATCAAGGAGATCAGGCTAACAACCAGAAGCTTGTTTGGAAGAAGCAATTAGACTCAACATCCCCTACCCTACCCACCACTATCCTACAGAGTCAATTATCTCCAATGTAAAGCCAGAGACGAAGGCTCATTAAAAACTGAAATGAAGGGGATGCTGGGATAGCTCAGTGGTTGAACACTTGTCTCACAATCATGAGGTCCGGGGTTCAATTCCTGTCCCTGGCCCGTACAAACCCATATGCTGCACTGTGGTGTAGCTGGTGAGCCACCAGGATGGCTCAGTGGTGAAGGTTCTCACCTCTCATGGGGGGAGGTCCTAGGTTCAGTAACCTGTCCCACACAACCCACATCCACCTGTGTGGAATGAAACCATGTCACAACTAATGATGTGCAACTATAGAGACTGCTCTGGGCCCTCCCCTCCCCCACCCTCCTGTCCCTTTCTCTTACCTTCTCTCAAACAATAAAGAACAAATCTTAAAAAAAAAAAAAAATTGAAACTAAGAGCCTTTAAACTCAGTCAGACACATTAAGCATAGAGGAAGGCTGGGGTGAGGTGGGAAACTGAAGACCAGGGAATTAGGTAAAGGTCTTCATACAGAAAGAGAACAACTTCACTTTTCAGTCTCCGAATTCTGTGACCCAGGCTAGAGAGATTAAACCCTTCTGCACACAGCCAAAGAAAACAACTAACTATGTGGACATTTGGGTTCCGAAAGGAAAAGCTAGGTGGCTACTTGTTTGCCCTTCACAAAGTCGGGAACTTCCATCCATGTAGTTTTCAATGAGTCATTTAGTGCTTCGATCTTAAAAGTGAACAGCTGGGCATCACAAGAAAGCTTGTGATATGAAAGAGAGGAATTAAAGCAAACAAAAAGGGAATCGGCAGAAGTAAGAACAATGCAGAGATATTTTTTTAATGGAATTAATATCATCAGAGATAATAAAATACCATGTGTCTGCAAACCAGGATAGGATGCTATTTACGGGGTGGAAGCGGCAGGGGGTCGTAGGGGGAGGACAGCAATTAGGGAACCAGAAGCAGCTTCTGGGAATTAAAAATATGATAAGCATAACAAAAAATGTAATCAAGAGTTTGGAGAATCAAGATGAAAGGTCTTCAAGAAATTAGAAATAAATGATAAATAGAGATGATGAAGAAATCCAACTCCTGGTTTTATTAGAATCTCTGAAAACAAAACTCAAGAGAAGGGAAGAGATTATATTACCAAAGGAACAATAACACTAACCTCCCCAGACTGAAGGATAAGAAGTTCCAAATTACTTCTTATTAGATGTCCAGCACAATGAATAACATCGCTACATACAATAGTAAAATTACAGAATGCTAGAATAAAGAGAAGATCCTAAAATCATCCAAGGTGGGGTGAGAAACAGGTCAGGAACAAAGGATCGGTCATTGGAATAGCATTGGACTTAAAAAAGAAGGAAGCCGTGAGGCAAAGACTTCAAAAATCTAAGAGAAAACGACTCCAACTTAGAATTCTAGACTGGCACCATTTTCAGTGAAATGACAGGGTAGACATGCAAAAGTCAAAATTAGTAGCTGCCACACATCATTTTCTGTTTTTCTTCCTTCCAGAAATCCTCTAAAGGGTGACTAGGGGGAAATTTAAGAAAAAGGAAGACAGGTGCTTAGAAAAGTGGGGATATGAGGATAAAGCACTGTCCCAGGTTGGTGACATAGATAAGTCTAGTGCTGACAAGATGCGAGCCATCCTAGAGAACTGCTAGTCCAGAGTCCTCAAAAAGATTCAAGTGATGGATTACCTAACAGATCTCAACACCTGGGAATTATATTGAGAGATGTCTTACAGAGCTTTCTATGGAAAAAGTGAGCCACAAGGTCAGGAAAAAGAAAAATAAGTGCATGAAAAATAATGGGGCAAGTTTTGGCTTCAAAACAAAAGAAACCAAAGCGTACACTAAAGAAAACACTTGTCACACATCGCCTATGAAGCAGGTAGCACTTTGATCCACAGAGTGATAATAAAAACACCCATGATCAACACAAACACTTTGCCAGTTTCTACACTTCTTCTTTGTATCAAAACCTCAATTGTGTTCAGACAGCAATGCGCTTATGGAATAATTCTTGCAAAACTAGGTTGCCTCGCAAGTAGAGGTGGTCACATGACACAGTGCCTGCTTCTGAGACATAAGCTAAGAGTTCCTGGGAAATTTTATTTTCCTTTGTCCTCTTTCTTCCTTTTTTCTTTCCTGCCTGAAACATAGATACAATGTCAGAGGCACAGCAGCTATCTTGTGACCATGAGGACAAAACATGCCCAAAATAGAACAGAAAAATAAAGAGTCTGGGTCCCTAATGACATCATAAAATGACCACATCAGCTGTTGACGGCCTGAAACTTACAGTTCAGAGTGTGTTCTGTTATCTGCAGCCAAACACATTCCTCACTGACACAATACTGGGTGTCGACATACTCCCAGATTGTGATGTAGCTACCTCCAAAGAATAAGAGCAGTAAAAAACAACAAAAATTCTTTGCTGACATTATAAAAAACAATACGATGGATCAAATGAGGTCAGCATCTGTGCATTCATTTTAGCACAGAACTACATATAAGAAACAGCTAAAAGAATTGAAGATGGCTGAATGAAGAATGTTGCCTTTACAATGTTGGACAGGAGGTCAGAAGTAGGGAACTCATATGCTTATTATATCTTAGAATTCTTCTATGTTCTAATCATCTTTTTTAAAGATTTATTTTATTGTTTTTGATTAAGACAGAGAGAGACAGAGACAGACAGAGACAGAGAGAAGGGGGAGGTCCCAGAGCAGTCTCCATAGTTGTCTGTCATCATTTTTTGACATGCTTTTGGTCCACACAGGTGGGTGGGGGCGGCCCAGGGCATGAATGGAGCCAGGGGCCTACTGCATGGGAGGCATGTCCCCTTGAGCCATGGGCCAAAACAGGGGGTGAGAACTGAACCGGGGCCTCCTGCATGGGATTTGTACCCCAATTTAGCATATGGGTCTGCACGGGCCAGGGCTGGGATTTGATACTTGGTCCCTGGGGCTGCAAAGTGAGTGAGTAACCCCCTGAACCATCCCAGCTTCCCCGAATTCTTCTATGTTCTGACCACTGAATTCCAGTGTGGCGGGGGCAGGTTCTTCCCTTCATCCAACAAACAATTCTCCAATGCCGGCTGGGTGGCCTACCACTCAGCTCAGTTCTGACACTATCTGCTCAGAGAGAGCATCAGGCCCCACAAGTTATGGGGTTCGGTTCTACGACACTGGATCCCCTGCCCCTCATCGCACACCAGACCCCAGTTGCAGATTCAGGCCGTTCCCTGTATGTCTGACTGGCTACGAATCAGAGGTTCATGCCCCCCTCCTTGGGTTTGATTAATTTGCCAGAGCAGCTCACAGAATTTAGAGAAACAGTGTACTCGCTAGATCACTGGTTTATTATAAAAGGACAGAACTCAGGCACAGCGAGGTGGCAGAGCCATGCAGGGAAAGGGCTCGGAGCAGCCACGCTGTCTCTGGGCAAACCCCACTCCCAGCATCTCTGCATGTTCACCAACTCAGATGCTTTATGACCCTGGTCCTTTGGGGCTTTTCTGAAGGTGTCATTACATAGGCATCATGATTGATTGAATCATTGGCCATTGGGGATTGAACCAACCCTGAGCCCTTCCCCCTTCCTTGGAGCTGGAGTTGAAAGTTCCAACCTTCTAATCACGTGTTTGGCTCCCCTAGCCACCAGCTCTCATCCTTATGTTTGGTCTACAAGTCACCTCATGAACACAGAAGACAACTTTGTAGCTCTCATCACTTGGGGTGTTAGGAGTTCTGTGCCAGAAACAAGGACAAAGACCAGAGACATAGTCCTTACTACAAATCACACTATCGCAAGAATTTTAATAGATTATGCACGTTTAACTTTTTGTTTGAAAGAATTAAAATTATGGAAGCCAAGATGATTCAGTGGGTTAAGTGCTTGCTTTGCAGCCCCGGGTCTGAGGATTGAATCCCAGTCCTGGCCCCGTCTGTGTGGACCCATATGTTGAACTGGGGTGTGCTACCCATGTGGGAGGCCCCCAGCTCAGTTCCCGGTCCCTGCCCACCTGTGTGGAATGAAACTATGTCGAGAACTGATGACGTACAACTATGGAGACTGCTCTGGGCCCTCCCCCTTCTCTCTGTCTTCCTGTCTCTGACTCTTTCTCCATCAAAAACAATAAAGTAAATATTTTTTAAAAATTAAAATTAATTTAAAAGTACTACAAACAGTCTTGTCTCATATGATATCTGTGACCTTGGAACTTTGTCATTTATCAATATGGTAACTTCCGTGTGCAGTAGTTTTTCTTTTTTAATATTTTAATCAGAACTTTGTTTATACTCTTATCTTAGTCTATTGGGGTCATTTATTTTAGGTGTGTAAATTGTAGACAATATATACTCAGGGTTGGATATTTGATCCTATCTGTCTATCTTTTAATAGAGAACATTGGTCTGTCTGTTTTTATTGACACAACTCCTCTGTTGGATCTTTCTCCTGTTCTGTTTTTCTATGGTTTTCTCCTTTTCATGTTTTCTTTGCTTTCTGACTTTTGATCAATGGATTTGGCATTTTGAGAGACATATTCCATTTTTAGCTTTACTGATTCTTATATTTAAGCTTTTCCAAAAATTCTTCACAAAAGGCATTTCTTAAACTATTTTCTTAATCACCCACCAAGGACTGAAACATTAATCATCCTATTTTTATGTTTGAAATAGCTCATAGAATTTTCCTGTTGTATTTTCTGCTTTTCTATCTTCTTTCTTATGATTCATATTTACCTCCTTTTCAGAGATTATTTTTGACATTTTTACATTCTATCAACTCATTAATACTTTCATTCATGGAACAAACCTGGTTCCATATATTTTATTAGATAATAGGTTTAGAGAAAGGAACATAATCCTTGCCCCCCAAGTACATGAAGGCGAATGGGGAAGCAATGATAGGCCAGGCCAGGTAGTAGAGCAGAGTTATCACCTCATCAAGGGGCAAGACCTAGGAGAGGCATGAAACCTGGACTGGCTTCTCAGGGAAGGCTTCCTGGTGGAGGTGACATTTGAACTGTATATTAAAGTATGACATTGATTATTCAGTCCAAAGAGCAGGAGAAACCTCCCTAGGGCAGAGGAAATGGAGCATGTGAAGACACAGAAGAAGATGCCTTGGGTTTTGGTAACTAAAAGTAGCTTAGTTACTGTTGCACAGACTTGGTGGCTGGAGTAAAAGGAAAATGTCATAGAGGTGCCACAAGTGGTCCTCTCACTAGGTCACACATGGCCTTGAATGTCACTCTCAAGACGAGTGATACCAAAGAATCTTCAAATGAAGGTGTTTAGCTAGACCCAGGACTTTTCTTATAGACAGATAGAACTTCAGAGGACTCTCTCTACCATTCTACAGATAAGCGCACTGAGGTTCAGAGAGGTAAAGTGATTTTCTCAAGATCACACAGCAGATGACATATCTGGGGCTTGAGTCCATCTCTCCTGACCAGCAGCTCTGTATTGTTGTTTGGGTTTTTTTGGGGGCCCATGTATCTCCGTGCTCTCTGCTACTGAAGACAATGGGGGTCCTCTAACCCCATTTGTAGTAATGATAGTCACAACAACCAAGTGAAGAGGTGTGTGTGGCCTTATTACAGGGTAGGAGGTGAGGAGGCAATACTAGGATGATTCAGAACCAAAAAGAAACATCCCAAGGGGAGAAAGATGTATTTTTTAAAAGGAAAAGGGACTTGGTGTCTGTCTATAGGAATGTGAGGCTCCTTCCTTCCTACTCCTTGGAGCTTGGCACCCTGCCCAAACTCGACAGCTGTCTGCACACTGATGCCTTCTAGTGGTCTGAAGAAAGGGATATTTTCCCCCAAACTCTACTACAGTGGAAACTTCAAGCTTGTGGCCCCGGAAGGAAAAGAAAAGTGTTCCTTTACTCTGCTCTTAGGTTCAGAGATTTGCCTCGCTGAGTTTTGTATTTTTTTTTTGACACTTTAACTTTATTTTAGTAAACAACCCAAAGACATTTAAAAACACGAGTGATACATTGCCCCATAGGAAGAACCAAAGAAGTGTGAGGATGGGGGGATGGAAGCCATAGAAAGACACACAAAAAACACACTGGGATTTTCAGACACACATACACATACCTGGGGTGGATGAAAGCTTTGTGGGCCCCAAAGGTTATAAAGTTTGGGAAAGTCCCTTTAATTAAAATAAATAAAAATAAATATAAATAAATAAATAAATAAATACACACACACACACACACACACACACACACACACACACACACACAATTAAGTACAGAGTATTGGAAGAGTCCCATTCCTGAGCTTTATGGTGACTGATCCTCACCCATGCCCACCTGCCTGGCACACACAGAGCGGAAAGCAGATCTATTTTTATCTTTTACTCCTCGTCCAAAAATCCTATATAGACTGAAAATGGTCCACCTCGGGCAAGTCTCCTTGGAAAGATGTATACCTCTTCTTATGACCTTACAATTATTTAAAATGTGTCTGGGATATTTCCTGGAAATTGCCTTCAGATCCTGTAGCATATTTCTTGGAATATCATTAATGATGACAATTTTTACAATTTAAGTGCAGATCTCTCTCTCTCTCTTCCTTTTTCAATAGTCAAATTTACAGAGCCAACCCTGATAAGTACTAAGACAGACAGTCAAGCTAGAGTATGCTGTTTTTGGACAAGCTTCACAAGTCTTTTTTAAAAGCTATCACACTGGCTTGCTCCCTCATGGCTTCTATATTATCCTACGAAGATGTTTTCCTGAAAAGAAGCTCCAAAATGTCTTTAACAATTAAAGAATCACTCTACTAATACTGGAGACATAGTGGACCTTCCATGTGGGCAGTCCGCTATCCCCACATCTACCTGTGTGGAAGGAAACCACGTCACAACTAGTGACGTACAACTATGGAGAGTGCTCTGGGCCCTCCCCCTTCTCTCTCTCTCTCTCTCCCTCCTTCTCTCAAACAATAAAATAAATGTTCAAAAAAGTGAGAAACACTTCTAACGTGAGACCCTGCCAGTTCACCCCTAGGTAGGTAACCACGAGAACTAAACGCATACTCGTACATCCACAAACAAACACCGTGCAAGAATGGTCATATCAGTCTCATTTGGAATAACCAAAAAACTGAGAGACAGACCTCAGACCTGCTAACAGAAGACTGGATAGCTGATTTGCAATATGTTCATACAATAGATTATGATACTCAGCAACAGAAAGGAGCAAGCTACCGATGCATCAAGCAACTTGGATGAACCACAAAGACATTCTGCTGGAGGAAAGAAGCCAGACATAGAAGAGTTCAAGAACAGGCAAAAACTAACCTCAGGGTCATAGAAATGTTGCCGCCACATGCATGGATAAACAGGGGCGGACCCCAAACATGACTGAGTGCAAGGAGCCACCAACTAGACGCTTTTAACTGGATTAAGGCATTGTTCTGCTGTTTTTAGGGAAACATGCCCACGTGTTAATGGAACAACCCCTGCTGCTGGGGCGTCCCAGTGAGAAGGTCTCATTGAAAGAAGAACCACAGCCTTAGGTCTCTCAGCTGACAAAGCTCCTAGGCGCTCAGGAAACTGGACTGGAGGGTAAAACATCACGGACTGGAATGTGGGATGGAAGCCAGTAGTGGGTGGTGACCTCTGGTCTCTGTAATCCCTGTTGAATTCTGTCCTCTGTACTCGTGCTGGGACCCGGCAGTATGGGGGTCACGGGCATGTGGCACAGAGTGGCATGTGTGCCCATGGGCTGAGGTGCCCATCTGGGGATCCCTGGCTTCTGAGGGTGGAGGAAGAAGGCAACGTGCTTTCTTCCTGGCTGACTTAATTCCCACCTGCTCCGGCCCTGCATCAGCACTTGGGTTGGGCCCAGCAGCTGGAAGCATGTGGAGAACAGGTTTTATCGGGATGTGGGGTGTCCATCAGTTGGTGGGGGAAGAACAGGTCTTATTGCTTAAATTGAGAAAAGAACCGGGTTAGAGATTTTGCCATAGCTGTACAGAAACGTTTCCAGTACCAAGACATGGGTAGAAGTGAAGGTTGAACAATCCTTTCTTCATGTTTCACATATGAACCCAACTATTTCCCCCAACGAACAGACTTACATTTGATAAGCACCCCTGCATTCTGGAGACAAGCCAGATTATCTAAATAATGACCTGTGAACCTCAAATTGCCTGGCAGCAAGCTCACTAAGACTGAGGGCTTCCTCTCTTCCCCTGGGGGAGAATTGGCGCATTCACTTGACTTTCTTCAAAGTCTCTAGGTGCTAGCTAGCTAGCCAGCTGGCATTTCTCAGCAGTTCCATCAACAGTTGGCCCAGCTAAGCTCAGATTTGGTTTCCAAATCCATAGTGGTTATTTGCTGCCTGTAAACTCACCTCACTCTTGCCCTGTTAAATAAGAGAACAAAAAGGAGGTGAGGTTTCTGTTCCGGTGCCTGACCTCATAGTGCACCCAGGAGGTTCTTGGGCATGTCCTGTTCTGTGGGATGATGGGACAATGGGCCACCTGCTGATCCTTTTTCTCTTGAATCTCAGCAGGTAGCTAGTGGTGCTTGCTGGTGCTCACCATTGCAAAGAGTTCTCTCCCCAAGACCCAAAGGTGGGAAGTCTCTTGGACATAGAAAAAGAGGTACATCATACGCAGCTAAAAGAAAGTATTGATTACATTTTTAATCATTAAAAAGATTTGGGAAAGGGTCTCCAAAAAGTTCTTTCCAGTATATATGATGTTCCATTCCATGCCATGCCATGCTATGCCATGCCATGCCATGCCGTTCCGTTCCATTCCGTTCCATTCCATTCCATTCCACATAACTGAGTAAATGTTAAGCATGGATTGAGAGTCAGAGAGCTCAAAGATTTAGATTCAAAGAGACTTGAATTTCAATCTCCCATTTCCCACCTGTGAATTGCGGAATCCTAAAAATGTTACTTAAATTCTATGATCCTCACTTTACTCATTTATAAACTAGAGATGATACCATTTACCTCAACCAGGTGTCACGCAACCTAAATGAAATTACCTAAGCATCGCCCTTAGCACAGTGACAGAGAAACAGTAAATTCTCAATCAAAGACAGTAACTAATAAACATGAACAGAGGCAGTAACTCAAGGGGAAACTAGTGAATTTACAATTCAGGCTCCTGAAGGGCTGCCTCCCATCTGTCACTATTCTTCAACAAGCTTCCCTCCTGAGGAGGGCTCTTGCATCTGAGAGCTGTCACTAATGGGTCCTCACAGCCCAGAGATCTGCCCGTCCCCACCAACATCGAACCAAGAATACATACAGTGGTTTAAACGAAAGGCAGGGATGCAAAGACCAAACTTCATCTATTCAACCTCTGGATTTTGGTCTCAAACGTCCATCCCCACAGATGGGAGAAAATGTAAACATATCAACTCAAGGTCATTCACTTGTTTTAAATAGTTAACTTTAATTTAGAACAATACTTGTTTAATTTTAGGGTTTTTCTCCTCTGGCTTCATCTTTCCAAACATGAGGGAGATTTTAGTTGGTGAGAGGGGGTGGGGTTTGCAGCACATACACTCCTGGTAGGAGCAGAAGTTCACTGTAGGGGTAGCTGCAGCTGAGGGCTCGCTGATATTCCCAAGCCTCAGGTACCTGACCCTTCAGAACACACTGCTTTCACCACTGTGCTTTTATCACTTCCCCAAGACTCCTTCGGGGTGCAGACACCCCTGCAGCTAGCCCACTTTGAAACTTCTCCCTTCTCCCCTAAAACTAGCTGCTCTTACTTCTTTTAGGGCAGAATTTAGCTCTTCTTCAAATTCCTCTTTGTGATCTATTGTTTATCGATCAACTTTGCTCTCTTTCTCTGGGTTTTACCTCTTGAGCTTTTTAACCCAAGCTTTCTAGAATTCAAAGCATCAATATTATTTTTTCAAGCACCTTGGTTCTTAAAATAAAAAACGATGGTATTCAGGGTTGTGAATCTATTATAGATTACCTCCCTTCCAAATCAATTAAAAGTTCAAAAGCCCTGAATTTGGCTCTTTCTTTCACTTTGTACCATCATTATTCTATGAGCAGCATGTATGGAAAGCCTTTTCTTCAATGATAAAGAGAAAGGTAAGGGGTAAAGGAATCAAACTAAATCAGGTGTGTTAATATCAAATTATTTCTTACTGCAAATACCGTAATCAACTGATCGATGAAAATGCCCTTACCAAGCAGTGTGGCATTTAGGTGTCTTTAGCTGTGCTGGAATGCAGAGATGAGGTCATTGAAAACTGAGATTAGGGGGTTGCCAGGATGGCTCAACAGGTTGAGTGCTTGCCTTGCAACCACGAGGTCTGGGGATCGAATCCTGGCCCCAGCCCATGCAAACCCACATGCTGAACTGCAGCGCAACTGGTAACTGCCCGGATGACTCAGCAGCAAAGTTTCTTGATTCCCATGCGGGAGGCCCCCAGTTCAGTTTCCACCCTGCGTGGCCTCACATCTGCCTGTGTGGAATGAAACCATGTCACAGTGAATGATGTACAACTATGGAGACTGCTCTGCACTACCCTCCCTCACCTTCTCTCAAATAATAATAATAAGTCTTTTAAAAAAAAGAAAAAAAACCCCTGAAATTAGGATTTGAAGAATGGGGAGCAGTAAGGCAGGAAAGATAGTCACCCATATGGTGTGGCAGTATAATGACTTGACTGCATTTACTCAATGCCTACTGTGAGTCAAACACCAAATCATATGCTCTGCATGAAGTATCTAATTTAATCAGAGAGTAGGAACTTTCCTCAATTAGCCAATGATAAAACTGAAATGAAAGAGGTTAACAATTTGTTCAAGGTTAAATAGAAAGTAGGTGGAGAAACCACTCAAAACCAAGTCTGTTTAATTCTTCAGTCCAAGTTCTTGTTTCTCTTACAGAATGGAGGTCCTTTTGGAAGGGAAAGAAGTTCTCCCCTGGTGGGCCGTGGAGCATGATGGGTCACTATTGAAGACACACTTCTTCAGATTAAAGCAGTGTTTTCACAGCCATGCCATTTTTGACCATATTATTGACATATTGTTTCTTGTTCAGGCTCTTAGGTAGGACATGTCTGAGAGAGAGAGAGAGAGAGAGAGAGAGAGAAAGGAAGGAAGGAAGGAAGGAAGAAGAAAGAGGAAGGGAAGGGGAGGAATGGGAAGGAAAGAGAAGAAAAGGGAAGGGAAGAGAAGGGAAGGCAAGGCAAGGCAAAAGAAGGCAAAAAAAGGGAAAGGAAAAGAAAAACTTGCTCTACTCCAAGCTTGTTGGTCAAACCTGTTGTCAGTACTGAAGGGATTTTTTCCTGTGCCTCCAACATGCTCTTTTAGGATTAAAAAGCATAATCCCAGACCACCTGTGTGATGCCATTGATGAGTTTGTCTTCTTAAGACTAGCAACACACTTCTTCCTTCTTCGATGTCCTGACCCTCTATTAGAAATGTAAGGCTTGCAGCTGAGGGAAAACAGAGCTCTGGTCCATGTGTCAACATTGGGACAAGTTAGGGGAGACAGGTTAGGGTCTGTACCTCTCTCCCGTTCCTAATCTTGTTACAACATGTAAGGACCTTGGAAGTATTTCCTCATTTCGTTTGGTTCCTAAATTAGGAGTCTAGTTCTTTCTCTATGTTCAGGTGGATCCTGTAGCCTGTGGGACCATTTGGTTGTGCAGTGCTTTCTTCTGAAAGCATGTTCATTCTGGGAAGCGTGTTTTCTGGAAAATATGTTTTCTCGTGCCATATTGCCCACCTCACAATTCTTGACAAGTTTGTTGATCATTTAAAAAGATATCTGGTATTGTTTTGTTATGCCATTTGTTTGTAACGAACTATTTACACATTTGGCACATTACACCAGAGTTGCTAAATTAAAAGGAAATAAGATCTCTTTTTTTTTGCTCCCCAAATAAAAATTTTCTTAAAGCAATATGCTGATATTTTCATTGTTCAGGAACTCGCATGCAATTTTTCTGTTCATTTAAAATCTAGATTGAGGTTGATATTTGTAATGTATAAAGTGCTCAACAAATAAGTAAGAAAACAACTAATCATCCAAAAAATAAATGGGGAAAAAGGAAAGGACAGCAGTTTACAGAATCAGTGAAAATGATTGTAAACACAAAAACACACGAAGCCAGTCATGAAAGAAATGCAAGTTAAAATAACACAGTGGTCCCCCCTTAACCGTGGTCTCACTTTCCAAGTTCCCTCTTTACTCATAATTGACTGCAGTCCAAAAATATTACATAGAAAATTCCAGAAATAAATAGTTTATATGTTTTAAATTGTGCACCATTCTGAGTAGTGTGATGAATTCTCACTTGGTCCTTCTCCATCTCACCCGGGACACAAATCATTTCTTTGCCAGGTGTGTATATACAATCCACACTGTATCTGCTCCCAATCTGTTAGTCACTTAGTAGCCTTCTTGGTTATAAGATGGACTATCATGTAGTCACACTCAAGTGACCCTTCCCTGACTTCACAATGGCCCCCAAACACAAGAATAGTGATGCTGGCTGTCTGGATGTGCTGAAGAGAAGCCGGAAAATGCTTCCTTTAAGTGGAAAGGTGGAAGTTTCCAACTTAACAAGAAAAGGGGGAAAAAATCATGCTGAGGTTGCTGTGATCGATGGTAAGAACAGAGCTTCTATCCATAAAATTGTGAAGGAAGAAGAAATTCGTGCTAGTTTTGCTGTAGCACCTCAAGCTGCAAATGTTACAGCCACAGTGTGTGTGATAAGCGCTTAGTTAAGATGGGAAAGGCGTGAAAGTCGTGGTGGATGATATGAACAGAAAACCAGTTCTAACTGACAAAACCAGAAAGGATTGTGTCTATATGAAGACTTCAGCATGGGATTCCCTGAAACATGTGACATCAAGCCATTTATTGTGGGAAGCCAGGATGGCTCAGCGGGTTAAGCGCTTGCTTAGCAGCCCCGGGGTCTGAGGATGGAGTCCTGACCTCAGCCCGTGTGGACCCATATGCTGAATGTGGTGAGCTTCCCATGTGGGAGGCCCCCAGTTTGATTCTTGCCAGAGTGAACTTCCTATGTGTGGGAAGGCCCTCATTTGGCCCCCAGCCCACTGGGGCGTGCCTCCCATGCAGGAGGCCCCAGCCGGGTTCCTGCCCTGCATGGCTCCAGCCCACCTGTGTGGAACGAAACCATGTTGAAAACTGATGACGGACAACTATGGAGACTGCCCTGGGCCCTCCCCCTTCTCTCTGTCTCTGTCCCTGTCTCTCTCTCTCTGTCAACAACAATAAAATAAATCTTAAAAAAAAGCCATTTATTGCAAGTAAGGGATGGCTACATAGATTCAGAGGTAGGTTTGGCATTTTATTATCTCATTCATCACAAGAAGAAGGATGAATAAAATACAATAAGAGACTTTGGTGGGGGGGGGCAGAGAGACCACATTCACATGCTTTTTGTTACCGTATGTTGTTATAATTGTTATTGTTGTTCATCTCTTATGTGCCTAACATGAATTAAACTCTTAGAGGTGTGTATGTATAGAAAAAAGCATAGTCTATGTAGGGTTTGTTACTAACTATCCATGGTTTCAGGCATCCACTAGGGGTCTTGGAATGTATCGCTCTCAGATATGGGGGGCTGGGGGCTATTGTACCTAGATTCTTCAGTTATCAAATTTTCAAGAATTAAAGATATTGAAAATATCTAATATTGTCCAAACAGGCAATTTCTTACATTGTTGGTGAGAATGAAACTAGAACATCTCCTCTGAAGGCAATATAGTTGAAGATTTAACGTGTACATTTTTTCCCAATATTTTAAAACCATGAGCCTTTTGATCCTATGGTTTCTACAAAGATATTTATGCAACTGTGAAAAGATACAGGCAAAAAGGTATTTTTTTTGCAGGTTTGTTTGTAATAGAAAACTGGGAGGAAACCTAAATATCAAGCAATTAGAGAGTTTTGAAAATAAATCAATGTTGCCATATCAGGTTGCTAAATGCAAATTCTTGTCAGTGGGCATTTTATGGAGAGTATGAAAGCAAGAGACTTCACTTTCTATTTTATATAGTTGTGTGTGTGTGTGTGTGTGTGTATATATATATATATTTAAAAAAATTATTTTATTGATTTTTGACAGAGAGAAACAGAGAGAAGGGGGAGGGCCCAGAGCGGTCTCCATAGTTGACATTAGTTTTCCATATAGTTTCACTCCACAGGTGGGCACAGGGCTGCGCAGGGCAGGAACTGGGCCGGGAGCCTTGTGTTTATATTTTTTACAATATGTTTATAAAACTTCTACAATCAGAAAAGGCAATAGGAATTTTTTTTTTTTAAGTTTTTAAATGGTAGAGCCATACATATGGTGTGGTCCTATTTTTTTTTAAAGATTTATTTTTATTGTTTTTGACATAGAGAGAGATACAGAGACAGAGACAGAGAGAAGGGGGAGGGCTCAGAGCAGTCTCCATAGTTGCACATCATTGGTTTTTCCACATAGTTTCATTCCACAGGTGGGAGCAGGGCTGCACGGGGCAGGAACTGGGCCGGGGTCTCACCATATGGGTCCACACAGGCCGGGGCCGGGATTTGAATCTCGGTCCCCAGGGCTGCAAAGTGAGCGCTTAACCCACTGAGCCATCCCTGCTTCCCCAAGAATTTTTTTAATACTATAGGATATACATTAAATGCCAACAATGTTATGTCTAAATGATGGGAATTTGGATGTCTTTAAATTTTTTTAATTATATTTTCATACTTTCCAAAACTGTCTACAATATTTATTTACTCCTTTTTTAAAAAAGCTTTTTAGCATTATGGACACACTCAATGGTTTGGTGCGTACCTGGAGAGGAGGGAGGAGGGGGGAGGGAGAGTTGTCGGGGGAGGGGGGAGTGGGCACCAGATATATGGGGTTGGAGGGGGACCTGATTCTGGGAGCTGGGCACATAATGCGATGCATGGGTGATGTGATGTGGAGTTGTCCATTGGGAAACTGTCTGATTGTTACCAACCAATGTCACCCCATTAAATTTAACAATAAAATATAATAATATTAAAAAAAAAATTAATTAAAAAAAAAAGATTTTTATTGTTTTGAGAGAAGGTGGGTGCATGTGTGTGTGTGTATGTGTGTGTATGTGAGAGAGAGAGAGAGAAAGAAAGAGAAGGGGGTGGGGAAAAGAGCAGCCTCCATAGTTGCACATCATTAGTGTAACGTGGTCTCATTCCCCACAGGTGGATGTGAGGCCGTGCAGGGCGGAAACTGAACTGGGCCCCTTCAGCATGGGAGGTGAGAACGTTTGATGCTGAGCTACCCCGGTGGTTACCAGGTGTGCTGCAGTTCTGCATATGGAGCCTGCATGGGTCAGGGCCGGCAATTGAGCCTTAGGCCTTACAATTACAAGGCAAGTGCTCAACCACTGAGCTATCCCAACCACCACCTACTGCCATGTCTACTCTTTTTTATATCATAAAAAAGGTAGAATTTTAAATAATAAGTATGTACAATTTAAACTATAGCATATGATCAAAGTCATGTCTAAAATACAGACGGTAGAAAGCTCCAAGGGACATACATTAAAAGTAAATGGTCATGAAATGGGTGGTAGGATGATAGATTTTTTTCTTCCTTCTTCTCGTTTGTAATCAACCGCTGAGTGATGTGAGGATCCGTGGTTCGAATGACAGGAAGCATAATTATTACTGTAATTGATGTTCTCATTAGCACTGAAGTCCACATTCCCCTGGTTTCCTACACTCTTGTGAATTCCACACAACCCTGTTAATGATCAGGGCGGAACACCGGAATCAATGGCTCAAAGTGGTTCCAGTGGCAGCCTGGAGACACAAGCGAACAGAACAGAAAGGAATCTTGAGAGTTAGTTCATGGTGTCCTTCCTCCCCCGGCAAGACAAGTCGGCTTCTGAGCCCCTCCTCACATAACGCTTTTCCTAAAGACGCCCAAGACACGTGCAGACTAGATCCTGACACCCCAACAGCGGCTTCCAGACAGCTCAGCCCCACAACTGGGTGCGTCCTCCACTACCTCGATTTTTCTTCTCGTTTAGACGCAGAATGGATCAGTGGTGGTGGGTCAGTCCTTTCTGAAACAAAAATCCAAACCTTTAAAGTTCACCTTTGGAAAGAAAAGACCACGAGTGAGGAGGGGTAGTTCCCAGGCCCCTGCGCGGAGGTCTCTTACCTTTTGAGCATCTCACTCTGATTCCCACTGTGACCACCCCAGCCACCCCGGTCCTCAGGAAAACACGGATCCTTTTTAATGCCCCTGGAAGAGAGGAACGCCTTTATTCTCATCCTTTTAACAGAATATTCTTTTCAAAATACAAATGTAGCCATACAAGCTATGAAAAGAGCAAAGGCCTTAAGAAGACACCAAAATGTGAACAGTGCTTATATGGAAGACCTGACTATATATGTTATTATTTTGACTCATTCTTTTTTTCGAGGTTTCAGAAAACAAGGTTTATATGTTTTTTATTGTGCAGTGAATCTTTCTCTGTGTATGCTCACGTCTTCATCTCAGGGCGATTTTCTTCTAGCATGTCTTTGATTACTGTTTCTAGTTACACTGCTTTCTTTTCTACTTCAAGAATCATAATAATCTGTATGCTGATTTAGATTTTTTTGTCCTCCTTAGTTATTATTTTGCTAATTGGAAATGTCCCTCATCCTCTCTTGTGAAACTTCCCCAATTTTCTCCCTGTGTTACTTATATGATTATTTTCTGCAGAACCAGTTCTATTTTTTTTCCTCAACTGCTGTTAAAATATTATCTCAATGACCATATTCTTCTTTTTTTTTTTTTTAATATCATACTGCTGTCTTTTCATTTAGCTCATTCTCTCCGTAAGGGTAATTTTATTATGTGTCAGAGAAAGAATGACTTCTTTTTTTTTTTAAGATTTTTTTTTTTTTTTTTTTTTTTTACAGAGTCAGAGAGACAGAGACAGAGAGAAGGGGGAGGGCTCAGAGCAGTCTCTATAGTTGTACATCATCAGTTTTCCACATGGTTTTATTCCCCACAGGTGGGTGGAGGCTGCACAGGGCAGGAACTGGGCTGGGGGCCTCCCACATGGGAGGCATGGCCCCTCGAGCCAGGGTCCAAACTGGGGGCCGAGAACCAAACTGGGGGCCTCCTGAATGGGAAGAACACCTCAGTTCAGCATATGGGTCCGCACGGGCTGGGCTGGGATTCAATCCTCGGTCCCTGGGGCTGCAAAGCGAGTGCTTAACCTGCTGAGCCATCCCGGCTTCCCCGACTTCTACTTTAATGACAATGGCAAGTTATTTCCTAATAGCTTCTCTTTGGTTCTAAAATATATCATTTCAGAAGGTCCAAGATGGCTGACTAGGTAAATACCGTGGCTGCTGCTACCCAGGGTCACATCAAAATTACAAAGGGAACCCTTGTGCACTGTTGGTGGGACTGCAAATTGTTGCAGCCACTATGGGAAACAGTATAAAGGTTCCTCAAACAATTAAAAATAGAAGTATCTTATGACCCAGCAATTCCACTCCTGGGTACTTATCCAAAGCAATCCAAAATGCTAACTTGAAAAGATATGTGCACCCCTGCGTTTACACTAGTCACGAGAGTCAAGATATGGAAACAACCAAAATGCCCATTACTAGACGATTTGATAAAAAAAAACTGTGGTACATATATATGCAACGGAGTATTACTCTGCCATAAAAAAGAATGGAATCTTACCATTTGCAGCAACATGGATGACCCTACAGGGTGTGATGCTCAGTAAAATAAGTCAGACTGAGAAAGACAAATACCATATGATCTCACTTCTAGATGGAATCTAAAGCACAAAATAAATGAACAAACAAAACCAGAAACAGACTCACAGACCCAGAGAACACACTGATTGTTGCCCGGTGGGAGGGGGCTGGATGGCTGGGTGAGAAAGGTGGAGGGATTAGGACGTACAATTGGGAGTCACAAAATAGCCACAGGGATGTTTGAGACGCCTTGGGGAATATAGTCAGTCAACAATGTTGTAAAAACTATGTAGGGTGTCAGATGGGCACTAGACTTATGGCGGGGAGCCCTTCATAAGTGATATAAATGCCTACCCACTACACACCTGAAAATAATAGAAATGATATGGAATGTCAGCTATAATTTACAACATAGACGAGGGCTGTCTGGAAAGCATCCAGCCATGTAAGGTGAAAAATAGAGGCATGAATGACTGTTGGTTTTGTTTTTTTTTCTGGACAGCACACAGAGAATAGAGAGGACAGCACAGGGAATACAGTTGAGGGGCATTGTAGTCGCTAGGTATAGTGTCAGAGGGGTAGTGGACAGGTTAGGGTGATCGCTTTGTGAGGTGTGTAAATGTTGTATTACCGTGTTCTTTTGTACACCAGCAACTCTGAATAATGAAAAGGAAGCACCAGCGGGGGCTTGGCAGAGACACCACGCAGCCTGTCTCTCGCGGGCCCTTCCGCTTGGTACTGCGAGACATGGCTCAAGTGCTTCATCTATGTAGAGCCCCAGTACCCTTCCTTCTTAAAATGTCCTACTTGAAAGGAAATGAGCTTAGCACATAGTAGGAGTTCAATAACTATCAGCTCCTCCTCCCACCCGCCTCCTGCTTCCTAAACTAGGTTGCTTCCTCCCTTTGTCAATAAAGGCCAGACCCGAATTTCTCTGGGCCCCAATTCCATTCTCTGCAAAACAAGAGGAGGCCATGAGGTTATTACCAGGGTTCCTTTTAACGCAAGAGTGGCCAGATTCTGTCACCGTGAGAGGTGTACCATGCAGAGAAGGGGTGACAGAAGCTGGGGTTTCCCTGGCTTAGGTCCCCAGGAGGCTCCCGGGCATTGATCATGACCTGGGCAAAGACTAGGAAATACATGGCTGGGAGAGAGCCGACGCGGCAGCCTCTTGCCTGCAAACAACTCACCAGTCATTGGGAAAGCTCCGCTGGAAACCGGCATTTCATTTGCAGCGTCATTGGCAGCTGAGACGTTGCTGTGTGCAGTAGCTGACTGCTGGGAGTCAGTGGCTCCTGGCCCGGGCCATCACCCAACAACCAATTTTCACTTTGCAAGTCGGAATGACCCTTCCAGTGCTCTCTGCGCCTCAAGGCACCGGAGGTGTAGGTCTCTGCTGGGACACGTTTGATCTCAGGGAGTACGTATGTCTGTTTCTGGCCTGCAGTGCGCCCCACTTGCAAACTCTTCCCACCACGAACACACAGCTTTTCTTGTTCTGTGAGCTCCCCGGAGCCTGTGACCTGTCTTTCCCAGCATCAGAATAAGAAGGGAGGAAGGCAGGCGATCAGAAAAAAAAGAAAACCAGGAAGATGAGGTGGTTTGGAGCAACAGATAAGGCCATCATTAGACGGCCCCGGGGGGTCCTGGGTAATCTGCTTCTATCTGTCACAAGCCAGCTGTGTGCCCATAGCAGTCACTTCTGCTCTCTGGAGGCAGTTTAGACGTAGGTGTAAAGGGTCAGGTTTAGACGAGGTGGTCTTGACTCAGCCTCCATTGCTAATGTGCTATGACTCAATTATTCTAAATGGGGAAGGGTGCAGAGAAGGAGGCAGGTGGAAAGCTGGTGGGTGGGACATCTTCAAAGGGGAGGGAAAGACAGATGAGGAGTTCTGCTCTGAGAAGGAGGGAAACAACATAGCATTGCAGAAAGTATTCCACCCAGAACTGTAAGTAATCTCTACAGGAATCATGATCAGTCATTATCATAAATAACTGAAGTCCTAATTAACTTCTGAAATGGGCAGCATCCTACAGATGGTTGGGGAATGTTCTCCCTCTGATGCCTCTCTCTCTAGAACCCTTGAGAATCCCCCTGTTGTGAGTTCATAGCTCTGGGGGCACCACAGGGGAGGCACTTTGGGCTACAAGTCTGGCCAACTGGCAAAGAGTCACCCAGGGCAGCCCAATGAGCATCAGGGCCCACAGAGACCAGTTCTGAGGGTGGCTGAGCACACACCACCAGCATCAGCACGCCAACCCCTCCCCTCCATTGAAAAGAAAAAAAGACAAATCTCATGGCTGCTTCACAGGGGTTCCACTCCCTTAAAGCCCATCTGTGATTCAAGCAAACCCTTGAGGGACTTGGCAGAGACAGCACTGAGCATGCGCCATCCTTGTCCTCCAGGGACATCCCAGGACCAAAATCTTGCCCCTTCCCCTGGAACCAAAGAATCGGGACAGGACCAGAACTTGAACACTGGAAACCTTTCAGAAAAAAATCCAGTGCTAGAGACCCTCACCGTAAACAATCAAATTCCCACAGCCTTCAATGAAAACTTGTCCTGTTAGGGCTTCCACATCCCTGTGTCACCCAAGACCTAACCCTCTTAAAACCTGCCCAGAGCCCTTGATGGGAAAGTTTGCATTTGGAGCACAATAGGTCCCCCTTTTCCTTTCACGGTGCCTAACAACAAAACCACTGCTTGCTCCACTGCAGCTCTCAGTGTTTAGCATTGGCTCTGCTGTGCATGCCAGGTGGACAAACTCCTTTTCTGTTCCAATAGCACCAGTGAGGGACTCCCAGCTACTTCTTCAAGCCGGGTGGGCCCTGGGCTAAAACCTTCCTGTGCAAAGAAGAACTGCCTGAGACTTGTTTGGCTACCTTCTCGGCGGAGGCTAGGTAATTCCCCAGCTCTACAAGACCCAGAGAATGGCCTCACGAAGCAATGAATCCAAGCACCAGGCAAAATGAGCAAAGATAAGTTTATTCAAGCAGAGGAGAGGCCAGATGCAGGTTGCGCCAGAGACAGAGCAGCGCCCTCCTGCGGCGGTTTGAGCCTTTTATCGGCGTCTCTGTGATGAGGGGCTGTCCATTCCAACTGTTAGGAGGAATATTCAGGGAGTTTCTGGGAAAGGGCAGACATTTTTAGGAGGATTATTCAGGGAGTTTCTGAGAAAGGGCAGAGATTTCTCAGAAGGGATTTATTGGCCATTGTGTGTCCTTTTAAGGTCATCCATTTCCAACACAACCCCAAACTCCTAACCCACAACGTCTTGTGATTTTTGCCCCGTGCAATCGGTACCTGACACAGCATCTAGGAGCCAGGTCTTCGAGCGCTGTCTCACCCATGTCTTCAGGCTTGTGTCATTTTCTTAAATAAACCTTTACTTGTTTTCTTGCTGCAAAACCCTGTTTGTGTGTCTTTTGGCTTTGATGTGTGCGGGGAAACAAATCCCCTTTAGTTTGGTAAGAGTTTCAAAGCTGGTCATTTGTAAGGTGACCAGATGTCCCGCTTTTGGCAGGACAGTCCCGATTTTTAACAATTTGTCCCGCGTCCCGTGGTGTTTTAAAAAAGTCCCGATTTTTGGAAAGAATGCACAACAAGCTAGGGAACGGCGGGAGATAGACCCAATTTTTAATCAAGAACCCCCCCGCCCCCCAGTCAATGGTGTCCCGCTTTATCGATGTTAAAATCTGATCACCTTAGTCATTTGCCTCCCTTGAAATACTATGAAATCTATGAGGTCAATGACAGCGCCTCCTTTAGTAGCTGCTCAATATACGCGTACTAGACCGAATTAAAGGCAATCCTAGCAATAGCATGAGTTAGACCTTCAGGCCAGCCTCAACATGGCCACCTTCCTCTTGGCCAGTGACATCACAGGACCAGGATCAGTGCTAATAGTCACAACCCGATCAGTGTCACACCACCATCCGTGTGGCTTAGCCCATTTGGCATCTAGGCATGAATTCAAGCCCCAAGTTGTCACAGATCCTAGGACTTGTCTTGATACCCTCTTCATCTCTCTGGGCTTTTGTTTCTTTACCTGTAAAATGAGACATTTGGATCAGATAAACTATGGGCCCCTGGCTTGCTGAAGACCCAGCATGAGCCGACCTTTCATAGCCGAGTCAGAGTTTATATAATAATTGTATCAGCATCAGCATTAACATCAATCTTGCTCAGTTTCAGGGACACACACAGGTCTGGAAATGCTTTATTGATGCTCTCATTTCTTCTTTTTTGGCACTAGGTCTTTTGACACTCACATCTCTTTTGGCATTTTTTAGACTTGTGCATAAGGAGGAGAAAATGGTCAAGGGTATAGTTTCACACATTTTCTTTTTGAACTTTTATGCTCCCGGGTCACGGTCAATGAAGGCAGCTTTTCTGAAATTCTACCGCCCAGAAAGCTGTGCTGAACCTCTCTCATGGCCTCCTAGCTCTGCTGGCATTAATTTCCTCTAATTCTCATTAGCATGTTTCTACTGCAGACTCACTCAGGAAGCAGAGAGAAATTCTTGGGCAGCCAATTTAACACCTGCAGGGTTTGAGAGTGGGTAGAGAAGCCACATCAATAAAATCATCGCTTGCTCTCTCAGAGATTTTAAATTTGAACCCTTTAAAGGTTAGATTTGTGTTATGATTTCTATTTCTGGGTTTCCCATCAAGTCACATGTTAATTAATGCTCTTGTCTTTTCAGATGTAAAGACAGGAAAAAGAATATCTGAATGAAACCATTTTCAGCATGTAACTGGCTACAGTCAAGGAAGTATGCTGACATTTCAGAGGAGTCTCTGGCTTTTCTCAGCCTGGCTTAGAAACGCCGGGTACAGCCAGAGGGTGGGTTCCACGTGGAACTGGCACGTGGTGGTACACAGCCTGAGAGCGTATTCCCTTCCCCTACCCCTTCAAAAAACACAGCAAAACACAACAAAAAGCAAGTGAGAGGTGAGAAGAAAGATTCCAAGAGCATCTCTAGGAACGTTCGCCCATGGGCAGGAAGGAGAGGTGGGGGTGCCCCTCCGTAGCTGGATGCCTGCCTTGGATGAGGGTACCAGGCCATGATTTGTAAGAGAACCCGATCATGTGCTTGGGAGTGATATGAACACAGTGATGGACACACTTCTCTAGAGACGTCTGAAGGCAGGAAGCTTGCAGGAGAAGCCCTCAGGTGGACATGGGGACTGGTGTACTGCACAGCCCCAGGTCGCTAGGCCCTTCAAGAGTGAAAAGAGAAGCCGGGATGGCTCAGTGAGTTAAGCGCTTGCTTTGCAGCCCCGGGGACCCAGGATCAAATCCCAGCCCCGGCCCTTGCAGACCCATGTGCTCAACTGGGGGGTGCTTCCCATGTGGGAGGCCCCCAGTTTGGTTATTGACGGGGTGAGCTTCCCATATGCGAGGCTCCCCAATTTGACCCCCAGCTCACGAGGGCATGCTTATCATGCAGGCGGTCCCCACACACCTGTGTGGAATGAAACCATGTCAAAAACTGATGACGTACAACTATGGAGACTGCTCTGGGCCCTCCCCCTTCTCTCTGTCTCTCTCTGGCTCTGTTTCTCTCTGTCTCTGTCAAAAAATACAAGTCAAAAAAAAAGAGTGAAAAGAGGCATTTGTCATACATACAGTGCTAATGGAGAAATTAAAATGGAATAAGCTTTGCTAAGAGAGTCACTTAAAATGGAATTAGGCCACTGAGGACATGGTGCCTAAGCGTGTCTTACGTTCTAGTTCTTGGACCTACTGTTAAGTTGCTGCTGATCTGTTGCTAAACTCAACTCAGGGTCACACAATAGACATCCTGGGTCCATGACTACCACCTGGGCATAGATTGACTTTGCTTCCTCCTCATGGTGACCAGACCATTTGCATTCTTCACCTTGAAAGGAACCAATCCATTGTGACACCAAGCACCCTTCATTTGCATAATGGGCTTAACCAATCCCAACTGACAGAGCCAATGTTCCTCAGTTACATAGAGGATCAAAATCAGAATAGCTCTCATGGTTTTGCCTATATAAACCCTGTCTTTTTTGTTTGTTCATTGGTTTGGTTGTTATATTTCCTGCAGACCAGAATCTGGGTTGCCACCTGAATCTATACCCCAGATTTCAATCCCTCCTTTGCTTAAATAAATACTTTGTATTCTTTGTTACAGACCATAATTCATCCACAGAGGATTGCCCACGTTAGAAGAGTAGGCAAGTGCTAAGAGGAGGCTAGCACTGTGTTTACCTCCTTCGTATTTCGCCATCTTGACCCAGTGCACAATTATTTTTAACCATGAAGTTTGGGAGTGGTTTACGACAAGAAATAATAACAGATCACTCATTTCTTGAAGCAATAGGTCAACTACTTTCTCAAGAAAGCAGTTCCCAAGCTTAGGCCTGAGGATCACAGCTGTGGCTACCTGCAAGTCTGTTTAAGAGAAAAGAACCTACTAGTATAATCTTTAAAATGCAGTTCTTCAATCTTAGCTCATTCCTGCATTTGGAGATTCTAACTTGGGTTTTGTGGGTGGCAGGGGCTCCTCTGAGAAGCCTGAGGCTTGTCTATGGTGCCTTGGACTGTGGTTCCTTCTACTTATTCTCTGTCAATCAGATAAAAACTATACTGTATCCTTCAGATAGTCATCAAAATTTAAGAATTACTAATAGTCTTTATTTCTTTGTCCCTGCTCTGTTATGGTGTGTGTGTCATTTCAATGCAAGCTTGGAGGAATATGAAAGTAACAATATGTGCTCAGACCAACATGTTGAACCAGAAACTTATTAAATGCCTACATAGAACTCACTGGTAATTGGGCTCCTCTTGTGTTTTAGATAGTTTGAGGAACTCTGGGCAAGTAAAGAATGTGCCATCTGCTAATATCCCATAACAATAATTATCTGGGAAAATTCATACCAAAATACAGGTAAATGAATATTCCCAAGGCAGAGTGGCACATTTACCTGTGTTGAAAAGGCTATCTTTGTCTCACACATACTCTGGGGCAGCATAAGATGCAGCATCAGAGGGTGGGGGACCAAGTGGCACAGGATTATACGGCCAATGTGAACATTTTAGAGGCAAGTCCTCAATGTTTCTATGAGTTTGAAGTGTCTGCACTTTATTCTGCAGGTTGTTTTAGTGATGGGAGGTGGGAACACTGGAAAATGGACTTTTTGCTTGAACAGGTAGGTATAGGACATGAGATAGATCTGTCAAAGTAGAGAGAGATTAGGCAAGACCTCACTCTGGGTTGGATGCTAGGGTTCAAACGCCCTGGTGACACAGAGAGAATGGATCAGGCCACAGTCTGAGATGAATTTTCTGTGTGAAGCCACAAGACTTTTATAGCTCTGCTTTTTTGTCATGCTCACCAGAAGTTCCTTCAGAGACACAAGTAACTCTTACTTGAGATTCTCAGGGCTTAATTGGCTTCTGTTTCTATTTTAAAAGCACGAATCCTGTGATCTCTAACGTCTATGGGGCTAACTTTTGAGAGAAGAGGATAAAACCCTGGGAGAGAAATTTTCAAGAATGAAAATGAAAAGTGAAAGAATTGGACAGTTTTGACAGGACACACTGATATATACAGGTTTTCTGAAAAGGTTTACAAATGTGTTGCCTCTTAAAGCCGATATGATTTAAGTATGTATTGATCCATTTATTTATAAGCACAATGAGTTAGGTAGATGGTGAGGCCAACGATGGAAGGTCCAAGCATTGGGTGGGAGCCTGTTCTCTGATCCAGAACATTCTTCACTGACCCAAAGTTTCAACATTTCATGCAACAAAACCAAAGTTTTACAGTTTATCGTACCCAATCTTCTTAGAAGGCCATGGGTTATCTTCATCATCATAATCATCACCAACACAATTATCAATATTATTATCATTTGGGCAAACTTGTTGTATGATTTCCCCCTAAGCAGGTCATCAGATTATTCCTTCCATTCACATGGCTGTCACTTCCTAAGAACGTTCCAGTAAATACAGGATTCTTCCCTTTGTTTTATTTTCAGTGGTGTTTTAATGGTGTTGCTGGGATGGTGTTCCATACAAATTTTCCATCAGCCTGCTTCTTAATCTGTCTATGTTCTGGTCTTGACTTCCAGAAGGAAAAAAATCAGAAGAGATGAGTCAGTGAAAGCTTAAAAAGGATCAGACACAGCTCCACCTAAAAATCAATAGAGCTCAGGAGGTGCCATTGCTAAAAACTTTGAAGACTCCTTCTGTCTGGGTCGGATACCTATGATTTTCCCCAAACCCTCTGTTGGTTTCCTGTAGCAGTTATTTTCTACCTTTAATGGGTTTCAGAATCACCTTGGGCATTGGGTAAAAAGTCAGATCACCAGAAATCCTGATTCATGGGCTTCGATGTGAGACCCAGAAATGGCATTTTTAATAAAGACCCCACCCTAGTAAATTTTGAGCCAGGTGGAGATTTGGCTTCACATTAAGAAATAATAGGAACACATTGCACAAAATACACCTTACATGACCTAGCATGCTGGGTGTATTTATTTAAGAGAAGGGTATAAAATATTAATAGATTGTGCATCTATAACCTATTCCAGATGAATTGCCGAGGCAAGAATGAATGGTATTGGCAAAAAGGGAGGTCAAATGAACCAATCACTGGCTTTTACAGATAACGGAGTAAGGAGCGATTTGGGGACAGCTGGTTACACTTAAAATTAATCCTTAGAGAAAATGCTTTCAGAGGAGGCACCTGAGAGCTATGGGGATTACTTCAGGAAGAAGAGGATTCATAGACTCATCAGTTCAGCCTAGATGAATGAGCCACCAACTGGATTGTGTCCTGAGGAAGAACATCACAGAAAATAAAAATGGGGAAGGATCAGGCTACCATCCGTTATGTCAAGCAGGTTTTATCTGTATTCCCACGTCTGATCAATGGGGAGTGGCTCCCTGGAGCACTTTGTGAAGAGAGATTGTGAAGTCATTTCTAGGCTTGGCAGGAAAGTGAGCATTGATTGATTAGTTATGTCTGCCACGGGTCACAATAAGGAGAACCGGGTGCATCCTTGCAATGTCTGTTTCAGCAGTGATAATAAATTTCTCCAAGTCCCCCTCTAGTAGAAAGACTGCACTTCCTGACAAGTGAAGTGCCATCTCTTTCCTGCTACTGCCAATCAGGGAATGGGTTTCCATGTGAACAATAATATAAACACATAGTGAAAATATGTTTATACTGATAAGGAGGATTGTTGTGCTAGAACATCACAAATGCTTACCTGCTAGAATTCCAGACCCATTGTCCTGATCATTCTCCATCACAGACACTCTTCACCAGGTCTTCCATATTCCTTGCTCTGCCCAATGTTCCAAGAGAGAAGAAAGGGCAGTAAGCAGTGGTTGCCTCTTTCTTGCTTTCTCCAAGGCCTTAACTGCAAGCATTGCCACTCCTACCCCAGTAATCTCAAGATTTCAAGCAAACAAAAATGAACTCTACTTCAAAAAATGGGTGGGTGTGCCTGCCTTCAAAGAGCAAACTCTGTAAGTAGCTACTAAAAATTGTAAAAGATTGGTGTCCGGATGCATAATGGAGAGGCTAGTGGCAAATCCATCCTATCCGTATATTCAAGTTCGTCTGTCGATAGTTTGTTGGTCTAACTTGAATTTCTGCATGTATATAAAAGAAAAAGGTAAATAAAAATAAATAAATAAATGAAGAAAGTTGTAATATAGAGTATTTTTAAAGTTGGCAGTCTTCTATAATTGAGATCTTTCTCCAGTGAAAATTTACCTCCCTCTACTGTAGTAAATATTTTTGATAGCTTTCTTGTCTGACCCCCACTTCCCAGATACTTTCTTCTTTTTTAAAAACGTTATTTTATTGTTTGAGAGGAGGTGAGAGAGAGAGAGAGAGAGAGAGAGAGAGAGAGAGAGAGAAGGGGGAGGACCCAGAGCAGTCCCCATAATTGTACATCATTCCCTGTGACATGGTTTCACTCCACAGAGGTGGATGTGAGGCCATGCAAGGTGGGAACCAAACGGGCCTCCAGCATGGGAAGCAAGAACCTTTGCCAACCAGCCATCTCAGGGGTTACCATTTGTGCCACAGTTCCAGCATATGGGTTTGCCCGGGCTGGGGCTGGGAGTTGAACCCTGAACCTCGTGATACCAAAGCAAGTGCTCAACTGCTGAGCTATCCTGGCATCCCCTTAATAGCTCCCAGTTGGGGCTGGGAATGCATGTTGTTCTAGGGAAGCTGATTTCACTCTAGTTCTAGAGATAGAGCACACAACCAGTTGGGGCACTTGTTCTGCCTGGCCACAGTCAATGGCTCATTGTGGGCATGTGACCTTAGTCAATCCAGTTGGAGTAATTCTTAGGACTTTTGCTAGCAAGAAAGATGGCGTCTCTTTTCTGCTGGAACTGTGTCGTTCTTGAAACTTCTGGAGGTCATCTGAGAATGAAGAGAAGAGCCAGCCTTAGGAGGAAACATTGTAAAAGAAAAAGAAAAATTGGTGGCCTTCATTGAGCTGCTCTACCTGTGGATTTTTCAGGCAAATGAATCAGTATGTTTTCTCTATTGTTGAAGCCGGTTTTAATTAGCTTTTTTCTTCTCCGTTCCTTGTAACACTAGCTGATCCACCCAGTTAATCTGAATTGGGAGAACCCGTCTCATCAGCACTCTCTTTGTTTCCTATGACTCAACTTTTCCTTTTCTAATTTTCTTTTATGAATGAGATTTGGGAAGCTGGATAATAAACAGCTGATAATGATTGGGATGAAAATCTTAGTCTTGTTCCACGGGGATGCTCTGGGAAAGAATACGCATCTTCTGAATCAATACCATTCACATGAGGACAACAGGAAGGGAGACAAGAAATAGGCTGGTTTTGTTGTAGATGAAGATGCCTGTGTACTATGGGGAGGAATTAATTATGCAAAATAGCGAAATATGTGCAGACAAATGCTAATTTGTCAACCTGTAGACTGAGCTTCCTAACTCTTAGTGTGCAACATGTTGAGTTATTTAAAGTATATTAGGCCAATGAACTGAAACCCTAATGGGATGTAAGTACTTAATCCTGATATCCATGCAGGTACACTGTCCATGTAATACGAACCTCCTGACCTCTAGGGCAGATTCAATTGGAATACAGCTTCTGTGAGTACATCTGTGAATATTTCAGCTCCTTGTTTCTGCCACAGTAATGGCACAACTACTAAAAGAATAATACGGGATCATGAAATGGAATCACACGTGAGGGGGAGGCAGAGAAGCTAAGCAGCTAGCCTTCCAGGCAAGACTAGATGTGTGCAGTGCGTGACCTATGACCAAAATACATGCTTTGGATTTTTCTTTGCAGATCAGAGCAGATACCATAGCAGGCTCTCTGAAGACAGTTTAGGAAGAAGTCAGTAGAACCAAACTTCTCCTGGGCAACTAGTGTCAGAGACTTGTACAAAGGGAAGACATTTAAGAGAGGGATGGATAGAGAATGCAAAAGGAATCGCTGCTGCTCACCTTTGTAATGCAGTCAGTCATGGAAGCTGCTGGGGCTGGGGGTAGCGGCGGGGCTTGGAAGGAGTGCATCTCACATGCAGCCATAGGGGAGCTACGGACCAAGCTGCAGCCATGCCTGGAGTTGGGCTAGCTCTGCAGGAAAGATGAAACAGCCTGGAAAGTTTAAAAGTGCAGGTTGTTTAAACACTCCATAGGTAACGGAGACATTCACATGAGATGTCTCAGACCCACTGTTGAAAGACGTTATCAAGAGGACATGACCACTGGCCCAGTTGACCTGAGAGCTGGACCTGGGCCATCAGAGGCTCCCCAAGGCCAAGGGGAGACTTTGAGGGCTCCGGCTGCCTGCAGAGCAGGTCCTCAGAGCCGAGTCCTCCCGACCAAACCTCTTGACTTGGGAGAGACCACGGGGAAGACCGAGCTGTCCGAAATGCCTGCCCCAGCAAAGGTGCAAGGACAACAGCCCTCGGAGAAAGAACCAAAGTTACCTGCATTTCTCATTTCGGGGACAGGACACAGGTGAAGGGGTCGTGAATGTGCCCCGTGTACCCGCCAGACCGCAATGAAAAATGGCCCACAAAACACAAAAGAAGGGCAGCGACCACCCCTCCCCCCTTCTGCAATAAAGAGAAAGATCCACGCCCGTTTGCCCCCAAGGAACACCCAGCACCTTCCAGGCATGAGCCGGTCATTGGATGTCCTGCAGGTGCTCGAAGCTGAGGTCTATGACCGGAACTTGGGCTCTGTTCTTTCTTAGCTGGGCCCAAACCCTGCAGCTGCCACAGCCTCCTCTCCATTCCCGCTGAAGCTACATGTCTCCGTGTCTTCGTTGTGTGCTCTGCTTGGCCCCTGGCCAAGGCTGCCCGCCTCGCAGCCTCTGCCGTCTGGTAATTCACCCACATGGGGGCCCCACAAGGATGCTTCCCCGCGGGGGGGCCTTATGGTCCTTGAGGCCATGATCACACACCCTGGGGCGCAAGGGGAGCTCTGGGGAGCAAGCCAGACCGCTCACAGCCCAGTCAATACCTCCTCCACCTGCTTAGCTACGCAGGGACGTCCCATGTGACTTTATTTACGCATATTATGTATAGAGGGAGACGTTCTAGAAGAGAAAATAGAGCTGCTTGTCTAGTCGTCTCTTGCTGCTCTCCCCATTCTCTAGTTCCTCTCTTCTCTTTGCCCTTAACTCCAACCATCACTCAGATCATGAGTGAGTCTTGCTTGGACTTCTTTCCAACCCACTCACAGCTCCTTCACCAAAAGCTCAGGAAGCTTGTGGGCTCAACGTGTTACGAGGGAGCTGGGGAGTTCAGGGCGTCAGCCCTTTCTCCACAGTGCCCGGCTCTTTGCCCTGTTGTGTGCTTGGCACCGTCCATACCTTTTTGAAGGTCAGACTCCCTCTCTGCCTGTCTTTCCAAACAGCCCTTCTGCATACCCTGTCTTCCCCAGGTGGTTTGCTGCCTTGAGTCTATTAGGGAACAGGGCCTGGGCCTCGATGATTAAGAGAGAAAAAGCACATGAATGTTTTAAAAATCCTGTTCCTATTATTCATGAAACGGAGCGCTCCCTTCCACCAAAACACACACACACAGCCCTCCCCTTCCTCTGTTATGCTGAGCCCTCTGGGCCTCTTAGATACCAGCATAAAAAGCCTTGAATAGGGTTGCCAAGGACAATCTCAAGTCTTTTAAGGGGGACAAGGAGGGGGCTGGTACGCCCCTGGCAAAGCTATGTTTCTCAGTCTGGGAACTGTTAACAAAAAGTGTAGGAGAAGCTGGGACAGCTCAGTGGCTGAGCACTTGTCTCACAATCTTAAGGTCTGGGGTTCGATTCCCAGCCCCGGCCCAGGCAACCCTATCTGCTGAACTGCAGAGCAACTGGTAACTACTGGTAACGGCCTGGAAGGCTCGGTGATAAAGGTTCTCACCTCCCAGGTGGGAGGCCCCTGGCTCAGTTCCCACCTGGCAAGTCCCCACATCCACCTGTGTGGAATGAAATCATGTCACAACTAATGATGTGCAACTATGGAGACAGCTTTGGGCCCTCCCCTCTTCTCTCTCTCTCTTTCTCTCTCCCTCTCTCAAAACGATAAAAAAATTTTTTTTTTTTTAAAGTTTTTATAGAAGTCTAGAAGGATACCAGGCAGGAAGGACTGGCCCAGCCAAACCTCTCCTTTGGGAATCACCTGGCCTCGCCTGGGGCCATGATTGCTCCAAGACTCCGCCTGCATTGCTTGGTCTCTCCCAGTCTCCCCTGGGCCTGAGAGCGGTGGCCCTCGTTCTCCGCATCGCCACCCCAGCCGGGCTCCCTTCTCCACGTCTGTGCCCCCCCTCCGGCCTCACTGCTTTGCGTCCCTGGGCCATTTCCCTGGTCTGGCCCCCATGCCCCGGGTCCGGCGTGGACTAAGCAGTAAGGACATCTGCGTGTCTTCCCCAGCCCCAGCCCAGCTCTTCAGTCCTCATGTCCAGTTGTGATGACAGCCAGCGTGGCTCCTCCATAGTCCAAGCATTGCCTGGGGTCTATCAGCAGCGCCGGCCAAGGGACGGGCAGACGGGGACAGAAGGCGAGGCACTGGCTGTCGGCTATGCTGCTCGGATCCACACAGTCCTGAGCTTCAGCTTCTTTGGGAAATACATGTCCTTTTCTTGGAGGAGACAGGCAAGAAACCCGAAGCAGCCGTGGCCCCAGGATTTGGGAAGAGGAGGTATTGGCTGGTTTAGGGAGGAGGGGATGTACTTGTTAAAGGAGCATTGAACTTTCCCTGTACTGTTACAATTTTTTTTTAAAGAATGCATTCACATAGCATTTGAGAAAATGAAAGATAACTCATAAGTCTCCTTGTCTAGAAACAGAAGAGAGACATTTTTAAAAATATATATTTGTAAAGATTTATTTTGTTGTTTGAGAGAAGGTGAGAGAGAGAGAGGGGGAGAGAGAAGGGGGGAGGGTCCAGAGCCGTCTTCATAGTTGTACATCATTAGTGGTGACGTAGTTTCATTCCACACAGGTGGACGTGGGGCCACACGGGGCAGAACCAAATTGGGGGCCTCCCACAAGGGAGGTGAGAACCTTTGCTGCTGAACCAGCCCACTGAGCTATTCCAGTATCCTGAAAAATTTTCTGAAAAATAAAAAATGGGTGAAAGCCAGAGTCGCTCTCTCTCTCTCTATATATATATATACATAGCATGACATGTAGGTGTTGGTCTGTACGCTTCAGCTCATGCATAGGTCAACATCATCAGCTCATCCTCTAATATTATCTCCATGGGACTGTGAGCCATAGCTCATACCTCTCTGCACCTCTACAAGAGACGTGCACACAGGTGTGCGCTTGGCCCTCAAGAACTGCTTGCTGAGCCAAATATAAAGAAAACCATCCACCTTTCTGAGAGGTGGTGGCCTGAAGAATGAAGAGCAAGGAAGGAATGGCTGAGCTGAAGGGCAGGGCAGGAGTGGAGTCTTCCTGTGGTCCCTGTCCTTTCTGGGAGTGACCAGCACGGTGCTCCCCATCAGCGGGCCCAAGGTGTGATTGCAGTGCGTTCGGCAGGAAAGTCTCCCTCCAAGTCTCTCAGCATGACGGACACTAGGCATGGCCACCCGTCACCGAGGAAACATGGTTTCAGCTCCTAGATGCACAGTGCTCCGGCAATCTGCATGTGAACTGTGCGGTGCTCCAAAGAGCACCCCGGTCAGGCGGGGAGGCCGTCCCCCCTCCTTGGAAACGGCTGTTCCTCTCCATGTGCTGCTGCAGATGCCAGCAAAATTCTTGGTGCACTAATTTGGCTGGGAGAGTGAGAAACATGGTTGCAGCGTTAATGAAAAAATAATGTCACCCAGGAGATAGCTTGAGCTCACTTCTCTTAGGGTTGCTCTCTAGTCCTCTTTTCACCATCTAGCTGACACTCTACAGGTGCCAGGGAGGGGAAGACATGAGGTTCAGTACAATCAGTGAATGAAAGATGAGAGATATTAGGCCAGGGGCTCCAAATGGGGTGGACATTTTCAATCTTAGAGGCATCTGTAGGGCGGATTTTGAAGACACCAAAGAACCAGGGGGAAAGAATTGGGTTCCTAAGGTTAGGATAACAATGGAGGGCATGAGAAAAAGTGGTTTAAATGTGTAATTTAAAAAGAGAGAGAGAGAGAGGGAAATATTATCATTGCTCAATAAAAGGATACAGGGCTCCTTGAAGAAATGGCCAAGTCTAGTATATAGCATTAGCCTGGAAGGTCTTATAGTGCTGGAAGCAAGGAAATACTCAAAACCAAAGCAAAACGACAAAAAAACTCCAAAGGAGGAATGTAAAATGCACATATGAGCCAACTGAAAGAACCCTCCAATGTTGTCGCAATGTGAGCAAGAAAATGAATAATGTAATATTGGATTATAACCTAAAGTATAAATACCCATGAATAAATACTTATATAAAGAAACTGAAGTGCACATCAATAGATGATCAGATTATAAACAGAGGTAGTACATGTATGCAGTGGAATATTACTCAGCCATGAAAAAGAGTGAAATCTCATTATCTGCAACTATATGGATGGACCTAGAGGGCACTTTGCTAAGTGAAATAAGTCAAAATGAGAGAGACAATTACCATATAATCTCACTTATATGTGGAATCTAAAGAACAAAGTAAACAAACCCACAAAAGAGAAAGAGACTGATATACAGAGAGAGAACACACTGGTTGTTGCCAGAGGGGAGGGAGGTTGGGAAGCCGATGCAGAAGGTGAAGGTTTAAAGAATACAAATTGGATGTTACAAAATAGTCATGGGGATGTCAAGTACAGCCTAGAGAATATAGTCAAATGTTACAACAACTATGTATATAGTGTCAGGTGGTTATTAGATTAATTGGGGGATCACTGCATAAATTACATAAATGTCAAACCACCATGCTGTACACCTGGAACTAATATAAAATAATATTGAATGTCAACTGTACCTGAAAAAGAAAATTCTAAAAACACCATTGTTTAGAACCATCAATGTCAATTAGCCTGTGGAACTGGGTCTACATTTAAAAGAAAATCCTTATTGCTGCCATTCGAGGTCAAAATGTTCCCAACCACCTCGATAGTCATGTTCACATTGTAAAAATTATGACAGTGGTGAGCTGTGGTTTTTAAATTTAATGCTAAATCTAAATGCCTATAATTTCAGGTAGTCTTGTTTGGAAGTAAAAGCAATATTTTCATGTATCCAACTTATTTGTTCTAGGCTTGTTGACAGAGTAGAATAACTGAAGCACAGAAGGAAAGAAGCAAATGTGGGGAAGGATTCATAAATTGACATACATATTATTCAAAATTCAACAGTCCTCATAATCCCAATCCTACCATGCTTTTTCCTTCTGTGATATTCCTAAGACCAACACTTCCCTCTTGCTGTTGAATTAATAAAGTTCTTTTCACTTCACTGTGTGTGCTTTAAGGGGACTTTACTTTTTGTTTTGTTTTATATAAAGGTTTATTTTATTGTTTTTTGACAGAGAGGGAGAGAGACAGACAGACAGACAGAGAGACACAGACAGAGAGAGACAGAGAGAAGGGGGAGGGCCCAGAGCAGTCTCCATTGTTGTACATCATCAGTTTTTGATATAGTTTTATTCCACACAGGTGGGCAGGGGGCCGTGCAGGGCGGGAACCGGGCTGGGGGCTCCCGCATGGGAAGCTCACCCCAGTTCAGCATATGGGTCCGCACAGGCTGGGGCGGGGCCCAGCACTTGATCCTTGAACCCTGAGGCTGCAAGGTGAGCGCTCAACCTGCTGAGCCATCCCGGCATCTAAAGGGACTTTGTAATGACTTCAGTTCTCATCAATTAGACACATCCTTCTGTTTCACATGTTGTCTCCTGTGTGGCCCTTTGTTTTCTAATCAAAATCACAACTTCTAAATGAAGTGAAGAAAGAATTTTTGTTTTGTCAAACTCATTTAGTTCGTGAGGAAATCAGAAGCAAGCTAACGCTGCCACCTCATTATTTGTTGTTACCAATTAAGATGTGTGACTCTTTGGGTAAGAGAGTGTAACCTTGTCCTGTGGGGACCTCACTCTGGCTTCTCACAAATCGGGCTCCTTGTTTAATTTGTTAGTTGGGACCACCTTGGTCTCAGATTCCAAGTTCATCCAGGGCTCCACCTAGGTCAAAACCCTTCTCCCTTGGAGGGAACAATATTGAATGATTTCTTCCTTTACTCCGAACTGGCTGTCACTAGAGCAGGTAGAAAAGTCAATGCTACACAAAAATAACTTCACAGACCTCTTAGAACAGTTGTGTCCACATAAGTACTCTGCTGTCAGTAACATTTACACACTGAAGGGACAGGAGGGGTCTAGATAGAAATGATGAAGGAAGAATATGTGACCACATTAGTCCAAATATCCGGACAACTGATTTCATAAGCTGGATGGCTTATGAAATCATAAGCTCATGGTTACATGAAGCTCGTGAGCAATCCAGTGAGACTTAAATATCAGAGAGGACATGGCGTGCTTCGAAAACAGCCTGTTCCTTGCTGCCAGAACTGGTTTGGTTTGACCTTTGATCCAGCCCTTATGTCTTTGTAAGACATCTGAGATCTGACAGAATTAAAAGAAAGAAAAAAAGAATACTTTCATCAAATGTTTGAGTCTCCAGAATACTTTAACCACGTCATCTCATTTGATCCTTAGACCTGTGTTGTGTGGAAAGCCAGAATTGCCTTCTCTATTTTGCAGCACAGGACAGTTTGCCCTGGGAGGTCATAAACTAGTAGCCCAACTAGTAAAAGGAAGTAATCTTCAGACAGGAATTCAAGTCTTCTGACTAGATTTTTAAGGTTTTTGGTCTTATACCAATACTTTTGTTTTTTTCTTCTGGGGTCTAAGTTTATTAGATTGTCTGATAAAATGTCTCCTCAATGGAGATAGCTTGACTGCCTGCGCGTGCGTGTGCGTGCGTGCGCGCGCGCGCGCGCGCGCACACACACACACACACACACACACACAATTTTACTATAATTACAATAAATTCATCATTACCACAGCTTAACAGCAAGTGTTGTGCACTGTGTAATCTCTATAAAAGTGAGAGAGCGAGAAATAAGAAAATTCTGAGATAAAACAATACGCATTTTGAAGATAAGAATGAAGAGCAAAACTTCTAATTTTTTTTGCCCCAAATTTTCTCCTCTCCTGAATATATTATCTCTCAGAGGGAATCGCACATCCTGAAATGAAATGTGTTAAAAATATATACTCTAGGAAGATATATGCAAAAATGGGAATTTTTGATTAAAAAAAAAGGAGGACGCTGGGATGGCTCAGTGTGTTGAGCATTCACCTTGCAGGCCTGGGGTCCGAGGATTGAGTCCCGGCCCCAGCACGTGCACACCTCTATGCTGAACTGGGGTGTGTCCTCAGTTCGGTTCTTACTGGGGCGAGCTTCCCATTGGGAGGTCCCCATTTGGTTCCTGCTGGGGCACACCTCCCATGTGGGAGGCCCTGTCCCAGTTCCTGAACTGTGCAACCCCGCCCACCTGTGCGGAATGAAACCATGTCAAAAACTGATGATGTACAACTATGGAGACTGCGCTGCACCCCCCCACCCGCCCCTTCTCTCTGTCTCTCTCTGTATCAAAACAATAAAATAAATCTTAAAAAAAATAACATTTTAAAAAATTAGCAAAACCTTGAGAAGAGAAACTGAAAGAATGGAAGAAAGGGTAAAAAGAAAAGGTATAAAATTCAGTCAGTTAGACACTGTCAATCATGAACTTTGTGCAACCGGAAGGCATACTGTGCATATTTGTGAAATCTGTTCATGGGCTGGGGGTGAGACTTGTGATGAAAGTGATGTGGAGGGATTGGAGTGCCATCAATCAAATGGGCTGGTAGAGGTCTTGTGGGATTAGCCCTACACATCAGTTACATTCCTCCTGCAAGCCCTGGAGTGCCCATGCTTTTGGGTAAATAATTGCTCATGAAAGCTGGTAGGCCTTTCTTGGCCAGGGTCCTTATCACTATGACTGGACCCAGTGACAATATCTTGCTCTGCCTGTCAGTTCTCATGGACGTTCTTATTCCCAACTTCTGGACAGACACTGAATCATCACCTTTCCTGCTCTGAGGTCTTCCAGGTCCGCCAGATTAAATTCACTGTCTGCCTTGACATCTTCTCTGGTATCACCTCTCCGGGTTCACTGCTGGGTTCTAAATGAATCCTCTGCTTCATTCCCAACATGTGATTTCACTGAGTCTGTGCCCATTCTCAGTGGCCTGAGCACAGTTCTAGCATTGTCTGTCTCTGGGTTTTCCTGGTTTCATTTTCTCTTTGGTCTGTAACTGTCCACAATCTTATAGCTGCCTCCATTGCCATGATCTTGTCCTTCAGCCCCTGGAGACTCATTCTGGTAGAAAAATTTAGAGAGAGTTCATGTTTTCTTCCCAAGATGGGGCGTCTAGGGGCTGAAGCTGGAGCTGGGGAGCTGGAGGTTAGGAAATGAGCAAGTACCATCATGTGCTGAGCTAGGGTTTGCAAAATAAGTGAGAAAACCCTCAAAGCAAGGTAAAAAAACATGTTTCTTGTGTTCTCTGGACAGCTATCTCCAGAAATTCCCCTGCCAAGCATTTCAGGCCAGCCTTTCCTCCTTTAATTGATAGTTAGCTCCAGCAGGCCCTACCTTAACACTGGTTACGTCGGCAGAGGGGATTATTCAACACCTCCATCAAGGCTGGGGATGTCTGAGTGGACATTTGCCCGTTAATAGAATTCTAGCATCAAGTTAGTAATTTTGAAAATTGATGGAGTTAATAATAACAGAATTGGTCCTTTTCAGCCCAGTTACCTCAGTGATTTTAATGATGGCATTTGGCTATTCAGTGATTCACCATTAACTTGGTCCATTCAGACACTGCATCAAGACTTGCTGTTTATTCATTTGGCTGTATTAATGACTAATTTGTGCCTGGTCAATTGGATTAGATCAATGGGTTTGATTCAATTAGGAAATGCATTTCTTTTTTCTTTACAAAAGAAAGAAGCCACACCAACCACTTCCAGTGGGTATGTTTCTTTTTCATCACATGCTCCTAGTCTACAGAAGATGCCACTATCTTCTGGCATGTTTAACTTCCTGGAAGTCAGGAACAAAATGCAAGGAGACCCAAGCAACAGTAGACAAAAGATGTGAACTAAACATAGAGCAAGAAGGATAAAAAAATAGTTTACACTGGTACAGAATGCTGGTTGATCTGAACCCTGTCCCAAGAAAACCTCGTCTGTCTAATGCACTCAAAACAAGCCTCCTAGTTTTATAGGGAACTACATTTTCATAGGTTAATGCTTGGTGGTTTTGAGAAAGATGTCAGTAAGTTCCAACCAAAGAGAAAATGTCTTACTGATTCATAGACTCTACACATGGATGGCTATCTGGGAGTGGCTCTGTGATGATTATCTCTGGCACATTCTTTATTATCACTTTTTGTAGAAAGGGCAGACCCCAGGGTACATTTTCTTTAGCTGTCAACCAGTGATGTCTTTCAATAAAAACACATAATAACCAACGATGTTAGTGCCCCTCGCTCTTACATATCCTTCCTTTCATAAATACAGTAGACTCTCTGTTAACCGGAATTCAAGCAACCAGCACACTCTTGCTTGAGAGTGCTGGTTGCTTGTGTCCCAGTTAATGGAGAGTCTACTTACATTTATTGGGCATCTACCAATCCCCATGGGTGCATGTCAACTGAGAGTCTACTCTATTTTCAGTTTGGGGCAATAAAGTTACATAATTAAAGTAGAACTCTAGAACCATGTCTATCTAAAGCCACAGAAGTGTGCTTGAACCATTCTGACTGTCACCTCTCACTGAGCTATTAGGCAAGTAGGATTTATTCCTTATTCTAATTCAAACTATAGTTAATCCCTGCTGGCTATTTGGAGCTTTGTGTGTTAAAGGGCTCTCTGAGGCTATGACTGGGGTCTCAGCGGAGAAGGGTTCCATAATTGATTAGCGATGTCTGTAATGGGCACAGGATGAAGGCATTACAGCATAGAACATTATTATAGCCTGTTCTAGCCACGAGGCAGGTCTGGCTACAATGCCATGTAAAGAAATCACATTCCATAGATCCAACCAAATGTGACTGTTGAAAATGGCTCAATACAAGTTCACCCAGGAAACACACAGCTAAAATGAGCTATTTTGTGATTCAATATGTATCTGGGGATACAGAACTGCTCTATCTATGTTGGGGGGTGGGGGGAAGAAAGCAAAACAATTTTCAGTCATTTGGTGCTGCAGTCTAACCTTACTCAGATAGCCACAGCAAGACCAACTGGTGAACACACAATGCTATATATAGATGATTATTCTAAGAATTGTACACTTGAAACATATATAATTTTATTAACCAAATGTCACCCCAATATGTTTAATTTTTAAATAACAAGGCCAATTCTAGCAATATGGTTCTATATTTTGGAGTTTAAAGTACAAAAGGACATGCACGTTCACCTATCATTGTTAATGATGTTGTAGCATACATGAAGGAAATCGCTTTTGATAGTTCTAGATGATCACAGTGGGAAAGCAGCCCTTTCAAGAGGGATTCTGAGTCCCACATGCTGAACTCTTCAGTTGTTTTCAAAACATTGCCTCGGGGACTTTGAATCTGCTAAGATGTCCTTCTAGCAGTGTAGCTTATGACCTAATTGAAAGAACCTGGGTCCTAGGGAGCAAGTAGACATTCAGCTGGGGCCAGGGGAAAACATTTCTGAAGTTCTCTTGAAAAAGTACTTTTACCTTCCAATCTCTGGTGCCTTCGTTAGCTTGGGCTGCCATGACAAAATACCAAAGATTGGGTGGCTTAAGCAATGGGAATTTCGTTCTCATGGTTTTGGAGATTGAAGCTCCAAGATCAAGGTACTAGCAGGCTGGTGTCTGGAGGGGTTGCAGGTGGTTGCCTTCTTGTTGTGTCTCCTAGGCAGGTAGCACTCTGGTCTCTTCCTTGTCGTATAAGTGTCCTAACTCCATCCTTGGGGCCCAATCTGCATGACTCCTCTAAACCTCAATGACCTCCCAAAGGATTTACCTTCAAATACCATCTCATTGGGCGATAGAGGTTTAACATATGCACTTGCTTGATAACATCTGGTATGTGGTAGAGGGAAGGTAGTCCCATCCAATCTGAGTAGGATTCCTGGACACAAGTCAAAAAGTGTAATTTATTTGTTTGTATTTTGGGGTCCACTCCGCACATAGCAGGAGCTCATTAAATATTTGTTGAAGGACTGACTGGAAGAAGAAATGATAATGAATGAATGAATGAATGCAGAAGTGACTTAATCCCAGGCCAGGCTAGCCGCAGAGGTGCTTTGAGGTCACTCTTACCCTTGTATGACTGGCTGACTAGATAGAGGCTGAGAAGAAGGAGTGTGGAGGATATGAATTCTTGTGCATCCATCCAAGTCCGAAATGCCACAATTCTAGTTTCAATTATGCATGAGGCAAGCTTCCTTAACTCCATCTCTCGGTGGGGAATGCCAGGGGAAGACATTCCCTTTCTTTTGCTTCCTCTTTGAAATCTTCCTTATTTCACTAGAGCAATTGCTTTGAGCCACAAAAAAGGGTAGGAAAAAACAAACAAACAAAAAACAAAAAAACAGTCATTTCCAGTCTACCCCAACTGCCATTCTCTAATAAAAGAATGTCTCTAATAAAAGATAGTGACAAATATGACCTGTCTCCCTTTCTCCTTCATTTACACTTATTTTTGTAATGTTTTACACTGAGCCCATCATGGTTCCATTTAGCAGGCGTTATAGGTTGCATTGTGCCTCCTCGCCTTTAAATTCACATGTTGAACTCTTAGCCCCCATGTACCTCAGAATGTGACCTTATTTGGAGATGGGGTCTTTAGCCAAACAATCAAATTAAAATGAAGTCATTAGGGTAGACCCTAATCCAATGTGACTGGTGTCCTTATCAAAAGGGAGACATTTGGAGACCAAATTGCATGTGAGGAGAACATCATATAAACATGAAAATGGCCACTTGTAGCCAAGGAGAGAGACCTAGAAAAGACCACCCCCTCCCCACTCACCTCAGAGCCCTCAGAAGGAACCAATGCCACCAACACCTTAATGTCAGACTTCTAGCTTCTAGAACGGTGAGACAACCAGTATCTGCTTTATAAGCCACTTAGTTGGTAGTATTTTATAGCAAACTAATAAGACCCCTAATGGAAAATAGTTTCAGACATCTTGTGAATTGACGTGGGTCCTAATATATTTCTGTTGACTCTGCTTTGTTATGTGAATGGTCTTAGCTATCTATTGTGTTATAATAAACCATGACAACATGTGGTGGCTTGAAACACCTACAGCAACAACAATCTTCTGCTGCTTATGTTCTGTGGGTTCGGTTGGGCTCAGGTGAATGCTTCTTCTCGTCTCATTTGGGCCCAATTCTCTGCTGCATTCAGCTGGAATAAGATGCCAAAGAAGGCCTCTCATCTTCTAGAAACTCTCTCCACATGGCATGTATTCTAAGTAGCACAAGCTTCTCCACGGCTGCTAGATCTCAAGAACACAAAAGAAGTGGACAGGCAGGCCTCTTAGAGCCTGGACATGGAGTTGGGACAATATAGCTTCTGCCACATTCACATCAAGACAATGCGAGTCACAGTGCTCAGCTCCGAAAGGAAAACGAGTAGACTCGACCTCATGTTAGGAGGAGAGGCCATCATGAATCTACCATAAAAGTGTTATTTGTTCCTCAGTCCTTGCATATTTTCCTACTCCTCTTAACCTATTTCTATTCGCCCTGAGAGTAAGCACTGGCGGCGCTGGCGGCGCTGGCGGCGCTGGCGGCTGCAGCGTTTACCCCAAGATAACTCGCGGATGGCAGTCCTAACCCCACCCCCAATGTTTGCCATGAAATAGTCTCACTTTTATTATTATTTTCACATCGCTCTAGTATACCAATAGTCTTTGGAAACAAATGACCTCATTCTGTTTATAGCATTCTGTTTTCAGCAGTGATACTTCCATTGACAAAATATAGTAATTCTGGATCACTGAAAATGCCCAATCGTAGAAAATATAGCATTTCTATGCGTAAAAAATATTATTAAAGACTGATCATCACATACATATTTCTGTTACATTAGGATGAGAGACAAGCTCTTTTTAGAAACAGCTCCAAGAACAGTTTTTATATTTTATTTTCACATTGAAAACTAGTCAGATTGGCTTCAGCCTCAGAGTGTGTTTATGTAAAATTAAGTAAATGTGGCAGCGAGCTGCACTTTATTTTTTCTAAATGGGAAATGGGTTAAAGCCGCTTTCTCCCCATGCCTTATGATTGGTTTCACCCACAGAATCTGTCTGAGACAGAAAGCATGGCAGTGGCTTGGGCCATCCCCTGTTCAATTTCAATCTCAGTGAAGAACTAGCCGTGACCTCTGACCCTCATGTTGCTCCCCAACTTGCTTGTACTCTCAGTCACATAAGGAAATGAACCTCCAAATTGAACTTCTCCATGTGCCTTCTCCATTGGCTCTGCCTTTTTTCTTTCAATTATTTTTTATTTAATTTTTCAAGAGAAGGTGAGGGGGGTGGGGAGGGCCCAGAGCAGTCTCCATAGTTGTTCAGCATGAGCTGTGACATGATTTCATTCCACACAGGTGGATGTAGGGCTGCAGGGGACGAGAACTGGGGGCCTCCTGCATGGGAGGTGAGAACCCTCACTGCCGTCCCGGCAGTTACCAGTTGCACTGCAATTCAGCATATGGGGTTGCACAGGCCGGGGCCAGGACTCGATTCCCAAACCTTGTGGCTGCAAGGCCAGGGCTCAACCACTGAGCTATTGCAGCATCCTCTTCTGGCCAAATCTTTTGACCAGGGATATCATCTAGATTCCTGAAGTCAGTCCCACATCATCACTTTGCCAATACCCAACACCATCACCCAAATTGGGGCCCTGCTCCTGACCAACCCACTCTGCTGATTTGGTAACTAATTGCCCAGATCCCCCCAATATCACATTCTCCCTATCTGAATGGATACTGTGCTTCTGACAGGATCCCACACTGGTTGAGATGGATGTGTTCCTTGAACACTGGGTTTGGTAAACTTGGCCACTAGCTCTCATCACCATAAAGAGAGCAAGGATGTGCTGGGTTATTCCGAGGAGGAAACAATGATTTCTTCCTTATGTTGATCAACTATGAGGTCAGCTGTATCAGGTAGGACCCTCCTAGTTGCAGAAAGAAAGCCCAGTGGAAAGAAGCTTAATTAAAGTATGGCTGTGTTAGCTCTGGTGACGAAAGTGCAGCTATCAACAGGTTTCAGATGCAGATAGTGTCATGGTTCAAGTGATGCCTGGAAGATTGTGTCCTTCATCTCTTGGCTCAGACTAGTTTCCTGTGGGTTCCTTTCTCAGCTTCTTGTGCAGCCCCAGTAACCCTGGGTTCTGCCTTCATTGGACAAGATGGCCTGGGTTGGTGACATGCTTACCTCCTTCTACCCATTTAAGTCCTCTGTGTCATCTGACTAGAGGAGCTTTTGCCTCTGGCTTGCTCTGTCTGAGTCTTTGGGCTCAGGGGTCAAGATGTTCAGCCCATTTGGGTCATACAGAACCTCACACAGAGCTCCAGGAATGAGAGTGATGGAGGATAAATCCCTGAAGGAATATCAGAGGCTGTGACTGACAAAGCAGGAAAGAAATAAATGCCCACTACGTCAAGAAAAACAGAATGTTAGGAGTCAGAACTTCAGAGTTTCTGGAAGTGGAAATGAGATGCCATGGTTCAGAAATACTGCACATCATTTCTGCTCACGACTTGTTGACCAATAGGACTAAGTCACTTTCCACTTCTACTCACAAGTGGACCCTGAATGGCCATTCTACTACATGCCTGGATGGCAGAGATATTTAGGGAGCAGCAATAATGGCTAGTAAACTGAATATAAGCTTCAACTAATGACTGGTTTTGGCCACTCCCCTCCCCCTCTACTTCAAGGTCATAGAAACATCCAAAGAAACAACACTCAAAAAAAGTAAAGGGATTACCACTTGTTTTAAGAGCTAGAAAAATCTCCCCAGAATTTCTCAACAGTTCCCTCACTTTGTATGGCCAGAACTGGTCACATGTCTATTCTTAACAAATCACTGGCAAGGGGAATGAGATTATTGTGGTTGACTCAGCCCAACTAGGATCTGTCTTCCAGAACCAGGGCTGGGTCGCTTTCCTTGAGTTAAGGGCTGCCTGATGTGTCTGTAGGTGTTGACAAAGGTGATTCTTCTTTGGTAATCTTTAATGGACCAAATCCACAAAGGAAGAACACTTTCACACTGTCAACAATTCAGGTATTAAAATTAGAAGGAGAAAGTAGGGAAATGGACGTTGGTAAGTGATCAACCCAAACAAGGGACAAACTAGGAGAGCTGGAAGTATCAGTAAGGCATCAAGAAGTTCCCATTGTCAGTTCCAAAACTGTCAGGGATGTACAGGACACCATAGGGAATAAGTTAATAATATTGTAATAACTATGTATGGTGTCGGGAGGGCACTAGACTTATGGGGGCGACAACTCATAAGTTATATAAATGTCTAACCACTATGTTCTTACACCTGACACTAATATAATATTGAATGTCAACTGTCATTGAAAACAAAAAAAAGAAATATAGTGTACTACAGTAAAGGTTGGACGAAACAATGCCTAAGATCCCATCCAACTTGGCGGTACTCTTACTTCCTGTGGCTCCCATTTATGAGCACAGGAGTTCAGATCATATTGGGGTGGGGGGTTCTGAGGAACCAAAGTCATTTCCCTTCCTTGGTGCCATTAATCAAATCTTGCGAGAGCCCCGCATGAGGAGGACACATTTCTACCCATTGTGAGGAAGCGCCCAGATGTGGAGTGGGCAACTCTGGGATAATGAAGAAGAGGTGAAAGTTCTGGGTCGAGAACAGGAAGTGACTCATAAGTGCGCACAGTATGAGGGTAAGGAAACGGTGACGGGTGACAATTGCCAAGTCTATACGCATATGTTATGATCCCCCAATGCCTACACTTTTCTTCTCTGCTCTCCTAAGCTCGAACCCTGGTGCTGGACAGCTCTGCTTAGAAGCACTTCCATGTGTCCATCATGGCTGCTGACTTGAACTTGCTTTTTGAACCCGGTATGTCCTCTCCACTGTAGCCACCACTGAACTCCCAGCAATGTGCCTCATCCGTTTGACTTTGACCTGGATTGTCAGAGCAGCTTCCATCTCGCTGGTCTCCCCACCCAGTGCTCCTTATTCTGGTTGACTTCGCGATCCAACAAACAATCTGACTGTGTCCTCCCCTCTGTGAGTAAAAGCCCGCTAATAGTTTCTCATCAACTGTAGAACAAACTCAAGTTCTTTGCGTGCAATGTCTTTTTGCCAGATTGATTTGGAAAACTCCCTCAGAGCATGTGCTCATCGGCTCCTGCTCACACAGCCTCACCACTTCATGTCTCCCTGGTTTTGTCTCATCTGGGGGGAGTGTCCTTCTCTTGTTTGCTGTATTAATTCAGCTATTTTTCAAGATCCTGCTCATAACAACGTCGAGAAAGCTGCCTCGGACTCCCACGTTTTGCCTCCAGGGTAAGATTGGTGGCACCTGTCACCTGTCATCAGAGCTTTCTGTACTACCTCCATCACCGGCCATGACCATGATGCTGTTCACCTGTCCTCCCCAAGCTCCACCTCGTTGGGGGAAATAGCCCGTCTTATTCCGCCTTTATCTCAGCTTGTACCATCGTGCCTGGCAGAGAGCCGGCACTCCATAAACGGTTCTCAAACAGAACCGTTGAGCAGACCGCGGCAGCTGAGATGAACTTGAGGGAATGGGAGGAAGGACCGAGGAAGAGGCAGGGAACAGAGAGAACAGCAAGTGGGGAGAGGCCGGGGGACTTTGTGTACCTCCCATCTTGCACCCTTCTTGTGCCTTGGAGTCTGGGCTCCATCCCCAACGTGTCCATTCTGCAGTTCCAACGAGAGAGGCTCTCGGCGTTCCCTAACGGGGGATCCTTGTTTCGAGTCATGCATGAGTGGGACTGAATGGACAGCCTTGGGGACCATCTCTCCCCGCTCCCCCACTCGCTCACAGCCTGCTCTCTGCCTTCCACCTGGCCCTGCCTGGTACACAAGGCCAGGACATGCAGGCAGGGTTTGGGCTGTGACCATGGCTTTTTGTTCTCATTTCTCCCACCTCCTCCACCCACCCACACACACCAAAGACGACTGTGACTCCCTCTTGGGATGACCTCATGACTCGGAGACAGACCAGACCAGCTACCTGACCAAACACCGCCCTCTCGACCTCCCCCTCCCCTTTCAGCTTCTGGCAGACGGATTTCCAAGCTGAGTTCTACAGGTGCAGAGAGCTTTTCTCACTCTGCCCCCATGCTCCCGGAAAGGTCCTGGAAAGACCGAATGAGAAGTGCCCATCAGCCGCAGGGGGCTTGTCTGGTGCCCGGGCGCGCACCGCGGGCAGGGCGGGGAGCAGGGTGTCCAAGGCCAACAGAGTGTCGGCCCTGCTCACCTCACACAAGTCACTTGACCCCCTGGTCTCAGTTTAGGAACCTGTAGCAATGGGCTTGACCTCGCTTCTCTCCGCAGCCAGAGTCGCCACTAGGGAGAGGCAAAGGCTCGAAGAAACCCCAGTTCCAGCTCTAGCGGCGCACCGCCTGGGACTTGGGGAGCGAGGGACCCGCCTCCAGGGCTGGACCCGGCGAAGACGAGTCCTCTGCGGGCCGGCTCCAGAGGGGACACTCCCTGCTCCCGGCCTCCTCCTTGCCCGCCTGGTCCGCCGTGTTGATTAGTAACGGGGTGTCCTGGGCTTTGGTGACGCGGAGCTTCAAGTGCCGAGAAGGAGGTGGGGGGGAGGGGGGAGTAGCAAAGAGCCCCCTCCCCCGCGGGCGCCGGGGCGTGTGAACGTGGGCGGCGGTGAGCGGCTGCCCTCCGCTCCCCTCCCCTCGCGGCGCTCCCGCGTGTGCGGGAGTGTAAGTGCGTGTGTCTCCCTCGCTCCTCTCGCACACACGCCGGTCCCCGTGCAGCCGGCGAGCCGGACGTTCCGGGCTCGCTCGCTGCGGCCGCTGCGCTCCCGCCGCCTCTGCAGCCGCAGCCCGGCATGGTGAGTGAGTGAGGTCCAGCCGCCGCGCTCCCCGGGCCGGGAGGGACGGAGCCGCCCAGCGGCCGGGGGCTCCGGCCGCCGAGCGGTGCTCGTGCGCCCTCGGTGGCCCGCGCGCAGGGCCGCCGGGGCCGCGTCCCCTTCCCGGCCCGGAGCCTCGCTCCTCGAGGGCTGCGCGCCCCCTTCCTGCCTCCTGGAGCGGTTCCCCAGCCCCCCGTGACCGGTTCCCCGTCTTGTCCCGTAGGACCCGCCCGGACCGGACCACGCCGCCGCCGCCCGGAGCCGCGCCTCGGGTCCCGCCTGAGCCGAGCCGTGCGCGGGGCCGCCGCTGCTGCCGCCGCCGGCGGGGGATGGGGCTGCCCGGGAGGCGCGCCGAGCCCGCAGGAGGAGCGCGGAGCCGGCGCGCAGCGTGAGAGCGGAGCAGCCCGCCGCCCAGGGGCCGGCCTGTGCGCACCCGCCGCCTGCGCCTCGATGGCGCCATCGCCCCGGAGCCGCTGACCCGCCCCGCGCCGCCAGCCCGGCCCCTGCGCGGCCGCCCCTCGGAGCCGGGGCAGCGGCCTCCGGCCCGCGCGCGCGCCCTCCCGCCCGGGCCCCCGCCATGGCGCTGCGGCGCCTCCTGCTGCTGCTGCTGCTGCTGTCGCTGGACTCCCTGGACCTGCTGCCCGGAGCCCACAGCGCCCAGGGCGCCCGCGGCCGGGCCGCCAACCGGACCCTGAGCGCCGTCGGGGGCCGCCGGGGGCCCGCGGGGGCCCTGGCCCGGGGCGGCCGCGAGCTGAACGGCACCGCGCGGGCCCCCGGCGGCCCGGAGGCGGGGAGCCGGCGGGGCCAGCCCGCGGCGGCGGCGACCGTCACCTACGAGACGTGCTGGGGCTACTACGACGTGAGCGGCCAGTACGACAAGGAGTTCGAGTGTAACAACAGCGAGAGCGGCTACCTGTACTGCTGCGGGACCTGCTACTACCGCTTCTGCTGCAAGAAGCGCCACGAGAAGCTGGACCAGCGCCAGTGCAACAACTACCAGAGCCCCGTGTGGGTGCAGACGCCCAGCACCAAGGTGGTGTCGCCGGGGCCCGAGAACAAGTACGACCCGGAGAAGGACAAGACCAACTTCACCGTCTACATCACCTGCGGCGTGATCGCCTTTGTCATCGTCGCCGCCGTCTTCGCCAAGGTGTCCTATGACAAGGCCCACCGCCCCCCGCGGGAGATGAACATCCACAGGTGAGAGGCCTCGGCCGGGCACCCCCTCCCCCCCAGCGCCCCGCTGCCCCCCACTTTGCAGCGGCCTCACCCCTCTGACCGTGCCTCCCTCGTCCCCTTCATTCGTGGTGTCCCTGTTTCTCCTGACTCTCCAAAGTGGATGTCACTCACCCCTGCTTCTTGGTCATGTACTATCTCTGGTACAGAACCAGGAGCACAGGTGTGGGGGTCGTAGTGGGTTTGACAACGCAAAGCAAGGCAGGACTGGTGGAATCCAGGAAGTTTCAGTGGAAGGATTTTACCACTGGGGTCATCCAGGGTTTTGTTGTCATGGCCTCTGGGCAGTTGGGGTGTTGGCTCCTAAGGACGTTTGGATTTCTGAGCCAAACCATCCCAATGGGACCCATGTTAGATAGAGCCCTTTGGGGAAAGAATACTAAGGGATTCTGTGAGCTGGGTGGTGTTTGAGATGGGGGAGCTAAGCAACGCCTGCTTGCTGGGGCCAGAAGGGATAAAGCTGTCTGTTCCACGCTGACCAAAGGCAGATGGTGTGTCCTCCTCGGGTCCTGCCAAGTGGGATGCTTATCTCTCCCGCTGAGCCGAGAGGACTTGTTCTTTGAAACCCCGGAGGAGGCACAACTCTCTGTGTTAACATTTCTGGCTGCCGAAGCCTGCTGGCATCTTCTACTAGGGAGGCAGTGGGGGCTGCCTTCTACCAAAACTTATGCCCAGAGCTCCAAATACGGGAGTCTGTGGTTCCCCCCCCCCCCCCGCCACCTCCCACCTGCCTGCCTCCCACCTCCCAGCGAGCCCTCTGAGAAATCAAAATCCAGAGACCAGAAGGCCAGCCTCTTTGTACAACTCTAGGAACGGAAGCGCCCTAGGGATGGAAACTTAGCTTGGGGCTCCCAGGCCCCTGGGGATACTGAATGGCTGGATGGGGTTCCACAGAGCCCTTTTAGGGAATAAATCCCATGGGAGGACATGCCGCTGTTTCGGGCCTTTGGCCCATGTGCATGGCCCCGGTGACAAGCCCCCTCCCCAGCCCAACCCCCAGACCAGCTCTGCTTCTGAGTTTGCAGGCAGACCCCCAGCCCGAGACGGCTTCAGCTCATCTCTGCCCGTTATCCTTTGGGCCTGAAAACCTTCTTCCCTCTCTGTTGTGGCCATGAATTACCAGGGCCTTGATGAAGAGAGAGCTGCAGATAGACATGTTTAGGCATGATTATTATTATTTTGTTTTCTCACTCTGGAGACTGTGGAGAAAAGATGGTGCTCCCGGCAGGTTTTATTGAGCCCCGAGCCGGAAAGCACGGCACTTCACGGACAAACTCCGGTGTTGGGATTAGGGTGCTTCCAGGTGTCCTGTTTATAATACTCACTCATCGCCCTCAGACACCAGTGCCCTCCGTTCCGCCCTCATGGTATTTCTCAGGTCGTGGTCCTGGGAACTGATGGAGGAATTGTGACCAATGACCAGGGGTCTGTGCCAGTTCTCAAATGCAGAAAAGGCAGGTGGGACAGGCAGCCAGATAAGAACAGGGCACTCCGTGCGCCTTAGCTGACGAAGCGGTCTCTCTGTTGGCCCACCTGGGAAGCAGAGACGACAAGCACCTTTCTAAAAGCCCGGGTCCCGGGTCCTCAAAGCCCAGACAGCTGCCTGCTTTCACTTCCTGGGGTCCAGGCTTCTCATCACACCTTCCAGCTCCGCCATGGCCGTTTTCTGGGTGATTCCCACTGACCTTTCTTTGCGTTTCTTTCTTCTCTTGAGCCTTTGTTGTCTGTTGTCTTAGGGAGAGCTACACCCCCGCCCCCCAAGACCCCCCACTTTGCCACTTCTTACTGACTTTATTCCTCATCACATGGAAATACGGTGCTTGGATGCTGGTATTGGCCTGTGCAGTCCTGGCTTGTGACCCTGGAGATGTGACTGTCCCCCTTGGTGTTTTCTCCCTGCCCCGTGGACCCCTCCTCCTGCTTCCCCAAACCAGGATGAATAGTTTGTGTAGGAGTGTATGGCTCAGAGGTGGTGCCATTGGAACCCTTTCTGTCTGGGGTCCGGGAAGAGACAGGAATCCCAGCCCTCAGACCATAATGCAAATGCGGGACGCTGCTCCGTCAAATTCGCCTCCTGATTGTATTCCGTTCACAGCACCCCCGCCAGCAGCTGCGGTTGGTCGCGTCTGATCAGGCCTTTGGAAACCGTAGCATTGGTGCTCGTTAGGTTGGGGACAAGGTCTGTCTCTGTGCTTGAGGGGAGGACATAGAACACCAGATGCATCGGGGACCCTCTGTGAGCAGTGACCTTGGGCAGGTTGACAAACTTACTTTTCGATGCTGGAACCCTCAGCCGTGACAGCATCCAAACCTTGACCTCTTCCGAGGTGTGTCTGGGTGAATGTGCACAAGGCCAGGAGCTACTCACTCACTGCTGTGTGTGTGTGTGTGTGTGTGTGTGTGTGGCCACAACTCCTCTCACTGTGCTCACGCCTCAGCAGTCTCTGCTTGCCATTTGGGGATTGTATCGTGCAGAATGAGTTCCTCGTTGGGGGTGGAATTGGGGGGCAAAGGGGAGAGGAATGGAAACGGAGGAGAATATGTACATCATCAGGAGTGCTCCTGGGGGGAGTAGGAGAGAAGAAAGAAGGGGTTACTCTTCGGGGTCCCGTGTGAAAGTAGGGTGGGCGGTTTCATACTCCTTGAAATGCTCAGGCGAAGACATTCCCTTTCTGAAAAGTCGAGGGGTTCGATTATTCACCTGTGCGTCTCTTGGAAGATGCTCGTTGGAGCTGAGTGAGGGGGAGGGATCTGTGGGAGGATTAGAAGGGGTGAAAAGAAGGACGTCCCCGAGAGATCAGCCATCCACCTCCTCCTGGGGTTCCCAGGCGGGGAGCCCTTTCCTTGTGTATGCGTGCAGGCACACACGCGCGCGCGCACACGCACACACACACACACACACATACACACACACACACACACGATCCTGCTTCTGTGGGAGAAGCCAGGGTCTGAAGGGGAAATTCTGAACTCTGTGGTGATTCTAGCACATGAGCTGGACCCTCAACAAGAGAAGGAGACAGGCACAGGGACCCTGTGCTCTGGACCCAAAAAGCCGCTGGCTACCAGGTGCCCAACTTTCCCCACGGGAACCCCATTTCCCACCTGCTCCAAAACTCACCTTTTCCTTGTTATACCTTGACATAGGGCCTAGGGCTGAGGGAGTGCAGGCATGCACAGATTTGAATGTTTCCCAAGCAGTGTCTGCAATGCTTTCCCGGGACGATTTGTGCAGTGAGGGGCTGCCGATGTCCCTCTAGGGACAGGGCTGTGCCCAGCAGGTGCCCCAAAGTCTGGATCCTTGGTGCCATTGAATACCACACAGGCTGGCTCCCATTCAGACCTGTCCTTCCTCACCCTGAGTCCATTCACTGGTGTCTTGGAGAGGAGAGTCATTCGGAGGGAAGAACTGTGTGGCTTAAAAAAAATTTTTTTTTTTTTTTTTTTTAAGTGGCTCATTAACAGATGGGTCAGGAAGCCGTGAGGAGGCTGTGGATGCAGTAAGTAGGTGAAGTGGAAGCAGCCCTGGGTGTTCCAACTGCCTGCACAGGGAGGGAGGAATTTGGGGGTCCAGGCAGAGACGGACTCAGAGCTGTGGGAAGGAAAATGTGAGCAAATGTTCTTAGGAAAAAGAACAAGTATTAGGAGGTGACCACTATCGTCATCCAAAGAGCACTCTAGCTTTGAGTTTCTCTGCTTATTTCTGGAACAAACTTGTTCACCCCGTGGCCCACGGGCACGACTTTGAAGGCGGCCTAACGCAAATTCATAAACTTTCTTAAAACATGATGAGACTGTTTTGCAATTTTTTTGTTTGTTTGTTTAGCTCATCAGCTGTTGTTAGTGTGAGTGTATTTGGTGTGTGGCCCGAGACAATTCTCCTTCTTCCAATGTGGCCCAGGGAAGCTGGAAGGTTGGACACCTCTGTTCTAGAAGAATCAAGGCAGCACTTTGTTCTACCATTTCTCCCTCCAGAAATTCACGACAAACTCAAGCTCTGTTTTTCCTACACAGAACCACTTTGCAGGATGATTTAGTGAGTTCTCTTTGCAGGGTCCTGGGCAATGAATTGTCAAATCACCCTAAAGACTCCATATTTTTGAAGCACGGTGGGCCCCTGATAATGAATTGATCTACACAGAGTCAACTGGCTTTCTGCTTCAAATAGCTGTGGGAAGGAGAGAAAGAAAATGCATCTTGCCTTGGATTGAAGGTCTTCCATAGTCTTGCATGTGTTCTATTTTTTCTGAGTAAAACAACAAAACAAAAGTGCATGTTGGGAAAGCAGTGATAGAGTGGGAGAATATAAGGCTTATGGAGGATGGGTGAAGGAAAGGATGGGAAAACAGAATGAAGCCCAGATGCTGAAAGGAGGAAGGTAACTAGGTGAGACAGGGGTCGGCTGCCCAGGGGCTGTGCTCAGTTTCCTTCCTACGCCTGCAGTGCACACATGTGTCTTCACTCAACACACGTGCCCTGCTCACGTGGGGTGGGCAGGGGATGCTTCAGACTTCAAAGACAAGGGTGCGTGGGACACATGAGGCTAAGCACGGTCCATTCTTTTTTTTTTTCTTTTAAGATTTTATTTTTTATATTATTGTTTGAGAGAAGGTGCATGAAAAAGAGAGAGAGAGAGAGAAGGAGGGAGGACCCAGAGCCGTCTCTATAGTTGTACATCATTAGTTGTGACATGGTTTCAGTTCACACAGGTGGATGTGGGGCCACGTAGAGCAGGAACCCAACCGGGAGCCTCCCGCATGGGAGGTGAGAACCCTTGTCCCTGAGCCTTCCTGGTGATTCCCAGCTGTGCTGCAGTTCAGCATATGGGTTTGCATGGCTTGGGACTTGGAATCAAACCCTGGACCTCACAATTATGAGGCAAGCACTCAACTGCTGAGCTACCCCGGCTTCCCCTAGCAAGACCCATCCTTGATTGAGCTGGTCAGCCGTGTTGACGCTTTGCAACAATTCCTGGAAGTGGCCGTTCTCACTGATAGGTTACTTGGGGTCTTCCCGCCTTCTCCAATGGTCCCCCCAGCCCAGAAGGCATGCACCTTGGCCCCCCTTGACATCCCCTGTCTCAGAGCACATACATTTGGAGGAATCTGCTGTGAAGACACCAAGAGTTGGCTCACAGTGCCAGGCTACCTGGGCACAGGTAGAAGAGAAGTGCAGTTCATGGTTCTCGGTCTATTTTGATGAGCGATCAGATTGACTATGCAGTCCATTCAGATCAGTTGCACAGGCAACAGGGTTAAGACCACTGAAAAAGTGAGCCAATTGAAAGAGGTAATTCACTAGCCCCTGTCAGACATGCCCATGGACCCAGAAAGGATGGGAACTGCCTCAAAAGATGCTTCCTTCTTCCAGCTTCCCGGTCAGATTCCTCCTGGGTCCTGCAGCAGGATCGCATTTAGATCGTAACTTCCGCAGTGAGTGGGAAGCCTCGCTGCATGTTGGAACTAGCACCCAGCTTCTGGCTACTAGAGGTCACCACGCTCCCCCCATTCTGAGTCCTGCATGATTGATCAATTTTTGAAGTTATGGTGAATCCAAGCGCCTTCTGTCCTACAGTTTTCGTGACAGCCCTTCACAATGTACATCTTGTAGAACCACACTGCTGTGGTTTGAGCTTAGTGGTGTATAAGATGTCTGAGATTGGTGCTAGGAAGGGGGCCCGGACAGGCGAGGCTCAACTCATTTTTATAAAGATTTATTTTATTGTTTTGAGAGAAGGGGCGTGTGTGTGTGTGTGTGTGTGTGTGTGTGTGTGTGTGTGTGACAGAGAGAGAGAGAGAGAGAGAGAGAGAGACAGAGACAGAGAAGGGGGAGGGCCCAGAGCCGTCTCCATAGTGGTACATCATTAGTTGCAACATGGTTTCATTCCACACAGGTGGGTGTTGGGGCCTCCCCTACAGGAAGCAAGAACCTTTGCGCCAAGGCATCCCAGTGGTTACCAGTTGTGCTGCAGCTCAGCATATGGGTTTGCACAGACTAGGACTGGGAATCGAACCCTGGACTTCACGATTAGGAGGCAAGCACTCAACCACTGAGCTATCCTGGCATCCATCAATTCATTCTAAAAATACCTTCGACTATAATTGCTTCCTCTTTTCTCTATCTTGGGAAACCCCAACCCGGTATCCCCGCCCCTCTGATCCCACGTATGACCGGGCATCTCTGGCATCTTTTCTGACAGATACTGCAGGCAGGAACGAGGGGGTTGTGGAAGGCTTGATCAGTGAACCCTCAGAGGGTTTCTACCCCTTGGCTTTAATAAAATAGGCTTATTTCAGACCCATTTGGGACAGAGGGCTAACCCGGTGTATTCTTAATTTTATTCTTGTTATTATTCCTCTTCTCTTCCTCCTCCTCTTCCTCTTTCTCGTTCTTTTCTACAAGTTGAAAGCAGCGTGTTCTGAAATGGCAAAGTATACTCTCTTTACTTTTCATCCATGATGGAATGAGTTTTATTGCAGGCATCATTCAATACAACTCCCTAGTTCTATGAGTGAGGCTGGGTCACAGAGGCCGGGCCCCCTGCCATTGTGGGAGTGAACATGGACGTGTGTCCTAGGCCAGCCCTCCCTCCCCGGCACTCAGCCTCGTCTCGCCCAGTGCACTTTCATTCTGCTGTCTCCACACACGTCTCTTCATCATCCGCAACTGACATTCAGATTAGGAATGGGAGGGATAGCCTTCCTGCCGCTCTTGCTTTCCGACATTTCTTTGAGCCTTTCCTCGTTCGTTTTTTTCCATCCACTGAAATGCTTTCCTTTGACCTACCCTGGCCCTGTGGCCATGTCCCCCTATAATAAGATTTGTGTCCCGTAGACCATGGAAGAAGGAAGATACGGCTGACGAGTTGGGAACCAGCCCTGATGGGTCACCGAACGCAAACCACTGGGTGCAGAACTCTGAATTAAAATTGAAACTGTCCGTGCTTCCTCTCTTTCCCAGGGACGGGCGGGACATGCTGAGCCCTAGCAGATCACACTGAGTTTCAGCTTTGCCACAGACCTGACCCCTCCTGGGGGCCTGGGTGTGGCTGATGCCAGGTTTGTCCTCCCGGGATGGCTCCTATGGATCTCAGCTCTGTGAGCCATGGAAGCGCATTCACTGGTGCCAGCCCCACCCTTTCTTGGCTGGGGGCTGGGATAGCACAAGGCCCAGGTGAATGCAAGGTAAGGAGTCCTGAGGACCTCCAGGGAGGGGGGTTCATGAAGCTGAATCTCAGGGTCCAGTCATTCTGTGACATCCACCTCTGTGACATGCAGTTCGGGGCCTTTTGGTCTGAGGAGGGTGGTTCATGGGGCTGGATCTCGGGGTCCAGTCATTCTGTGACATCCACCTCTGTGACATGCAGTTTGGGGCCTTTTGGTCTGCAGGGTGTGGCCAAGTCTTCCTGTGAAGGAACCAGAGCCTCCACCTCCTGATACATTTGGCCGCACAGTGACACTCCCGGGACAGTGTTACCACAGTTCCTCTCTTGGAAGTGTTTTCAGAGCCCATGGCGTGCCGTTGTGATCTCCCATCACAGTGGTACGTTTTTATCCTCTTAGGGTAGAGTTGACTCTTACACGTCATGGGGTGGAGGCCGATGAATGACATAGGTGATCAGAAAAAAATAGAGGGACTCTGGTGACGAGCGCTGCTGTCCTGGGCCGAGTCGTCTGTCAGAGGCGGGAGAGGCGGTCGGTGGGCAATGAATGGCTGTCCTACACAGCAGGGCCTCTGCTCTGCACGTGGAGACAGCAAACTAGCTTCGTGCTGCATCAGTTGTACCAGGGCTGACGGTGGAGGGGAGAAGCAAGGCGTGAAACTGCTTCAGTAACTGCCGAGGAAGGACAGGGCAGGAAGAATGGCCCACGCTTCTGCGTGAGGCAGCAGAGAGCTCAATTTAGTCCTGATTTAATTGTGAGGCCAAAGGGAACCAAGTTCCTTGGGATGCCTGGGGCCAGGGATTCTCCGTGTCCTCCCTTCTGGCCACCTGAAGGCCAATGCCTCTGCCATGGGCACCTTCAGATGAGGTCACCGCTTGGGCCAGACAGCCATCAAGGGAGCAGAAATGTCGGCAAGCAGACGAAGGTGAGCTTCTAGTGGAGGTATTGCTGGTAGATTCCTAATGTGACTGCCCCTCTCTGGGCCCTGCCCACAAAAGTGCCTTCATTTAATGAGTTTGATGACAGCCATGGAGCAGGGGTGGGGCAGGCTAAGCATGAGGGCAGGGGCAGAGGTTGTTGCCAGTTCTCGCCCCTCTTTGTAGCTGGGGACGCAGCAGATGGTGGCGTGATGGCAGTCAGGCCGGGTGGTAAGGGGCTGAGCACTGGCATCGCGCCCACTGTGTGAGCGTCTGGCCCTGTTGACCCCCTCAGGGGCACTCTTGGTCACTCTGGGTGGGCTCAGTCCAGCTACGTGACTAGGGAGCCCACTAACTTCTGGTCAAGTGTCCAGAAAGGGGGGCCCATGCGTCCTAGGAGCTTACACAGCCTCGTTACCCCCCAGAAAGCCTGTGTTGAGGAAGAGCTCCATTAGATGAGGATTCAAGTCACAGGGATGAAATGGGGGTGACAGGGGAACACTCATGAGAACCCCCTTCTCCTCTGTAGCGCCTGCTTCATACCTGTCACCCTACCGAGCACCTGACTCATGATGTCTCCTTGCATCTTCCCATCAGCCTCTGAGTACAGGTGCCCATTGGACAGATGAGGAACTCAACTCAGAGAGGCTTAGCAACTTGCCCAAGGTCACACAGTGAGGACAGGGCCGGTCTCCATCTCCTTGGGGAGCCGGCAGGGCCGCTGGCTCTCACCTTCCCGTGTCAATGCTCAGATGACTTGCGAAAGCAAAGTCTCACCTGTCCGTGCCCAGGGACAGGTGGGCACAGCCTAGGGTGGGACGATAAATGAAGGGACCTGGGCTGATGGCCCTCCCTTACCTCACATGCAGGGCAGGAAGGAGCCCGGGGTGGTAAGAGGCCTCTACTTCAAGAGTAGATGTTCCTGACTGAGCATAGGGAAGGTGTGACAAAGAAGACTAAAAACCCAAAGCACGATGCAATGCGAAAAAGCACCACGCCACCGTCTCCAGTGTTGAAGGAAACCTCAGGGCAATTCTGCAGGAGGCCTCACTCCTGAGTGGGATTCAGGAGCCAGAGAGAAGCCGCTGCAGGGGGCCCATCCCCGGTTAAGTATTCAGATGCGCGGCCTGCAAACAGCTCCATGGATCACACTTCCCCTCCTGGTCACGTTTAGACCGTCCTAGCACTGTGCACACGAGACACAGAATTTTGGCCGGCTCACTTGTGCGTCCCTGCCCTACTTTTGTTCTTTTCCTGCCTTGACTCTCTTTTGTCCTGCTTCCAACTTCCTTGCTTTTTCTGTTTCTTTTCTAAAGATTTGTTTTATTGTTTGCGAGGTGAGAGAGAGAGAGAGAAAGGGGAGAGCCCAGAGCAGTCTCCATAGTTGTACATCATTAGTTGTGATATGGTTTCATTCCACACAGGTGGACGTGGGGCTGCGTGAGTAGGAACTGAACTGGGGGGCCTATCACATGGGGGGTGAGAACCTTCATCACTGAGCCATCCTGGTGGTTACCAGTTGCACCGCAGTTCAGCATATGGGTTTGCACGAGCCGGGCTCAGGAATCAAACCTCGGACCTTGCGATTGAGAGGCAAGTGCTCAACCGCTGAGCTATCCTGGCCGCCCCCTTTGTGATCCTTGTACCCTTAAGCCCTCTGTCCTGAAAGCCACAGGAGAAAGAAGGGATGCTGGGGAAACCTGTGCTTTTCTCTACCAGCTCCTGTCATTACGGCCAGGGCTGGTTATGACCACAGTGGTGCTCAGCGGAGGGGCTCACACTTTGTCGTCTGCAGCTCCAGGGTGAGGGTCCCTGACCAAGGCAGGCACACGTCTGACTGAGATGGTCATGGGAACCTTGTCCCTGGCTCTCCCCAGGGGCGTGGCGGTCTTCTGAGCACCGTTTTCAGTCTCCTACCCTGGCTCATCCTCCCTCCAGCTGAGAGGGCAGCAGAAACCGTGACCCTCTGCAGAAAGCCACTGTCCCCGTCTCAGGGCCCACGAAGGCTGAGTTCCGGCCTGGCTCTGGGTGGCCACAACCTTGGCCCCGTTCCCCGGCATTTGGGAGACGAGTCACTTTCCGCAGACTTCACAAACATGCTCATTATTCCTCTGCGCCTGGTTGGCATTGGGTCCCATGTACTGTTCCCATTAGCTCCGGCATTAAAGTCTCATTACTTAGGACATCTGTCCTTTGGACATATCTGTGGTTCCCGTAGCCAAGTGTCCTCTTCTGGGAGGGATGCTCTCCTCTTCCCTCTTTCTTCGGTCTTACTGGCACCCCCAGTCAGGGGGATCTGACCCCTGAAGGGATGGCGTGGGCAGGAGGAGTGGCTGCTCGTTTTGAGGGGCATCTTGGAGTTCGGTTCAGAGCCTTCTGAGGTCCTGCGATTGCTGATGCTGTGCCCCGTAGGGAGCGGGGCCGAACCCCGTGACAGCAGAAAAATTGTTGCCAGGAGAGCTTCCCTCTCATGGTCATAGGTCCATGAGGTGACCAGATTTTAACATTGGTAAAGCGGGACACCATTGACCGGGGGGGAGGGGGTTCTTGATTAATAATTGGGTCTATCTCCCACTGTTCCCTAGCTTGTCGTGCATTCTTTCCAAAAATCGGGACTTTTTTAAAACGCCGCGGGACGCAGGGCTAATTGTTAAAAATCGGGACTGTCCCACCAAAAGCGGGATGTCTGGTCACCCTATCGTAGGATCAGCCTCAGATGCCATCGGTGGCGCCCTTCGAGGTCTGGGAAGCTCGGTTGTGGACAGGGAGGTCAGGGTCACCCACCCCTCTGCAATGACTGGGCCTGAGGCTCGGCACTGGCAGGAGCTTCTGGATTCCAGCCTCACCTCCGGATAAGCCTCAGGCACTTCTGAGAAATTTGCCTGAACTTCCGCATAGTGGCCTGGAAGGCTCTGTCCCCTGCGGGGATGGCCCAGCGTTTGCATTCTCATTCCCTCTGCAACCCAACTTCTCCCCCATCCCCTGGCCAGCGCCCCGCCCCCACCCACAAGTATCTGGGAAGAGAATCCGTCTTTGAATGCAGCACCTGTGACTCCTCGCTCTCTTGAGTCCCCTTGTGAATGTGTTCCTTCTTGTTCCGTTCGCTGCCTCTGTCCGCTGCTGCTGCTGCTTTCTCCTTCTGTCCTTTTGATTCCATGTCTCTCGTTTGTGCCCCTTTCCTCTCTTCCTCCAGTTCTCCTTCTTGAACCTGTCCCTCAGGAAGTTCAGACTGCAGGTTCCTGATCTCTTCACATTGGACCCAGGAGAAGTTGTGTTTTTTATTTTGTCTCTGTCTGATAGGAACACAGGGATGAACAGATTAATAGCTCAGGCAAGACAACCGAGACTGTGTGGGGCCCACACCCTTTGGGAGGGCAGGTTGTCTCCTGTGGACTATTGGCATGCTAATTACAAGTCACTCTTATCTGTTCAATAAAGTAGCTCTCCAAAGATCAGGGCTTTGTCTTCTTCTTCTTTTTTTTTTAGCCTAGTTTGTAATCCTACCATGGCTCAGCAAGCCGTACACATGCATTTCCCTTAAAGTGTTTTCTAATTTCCACGTCTGCTTCATCGATTGGGATTTGTTGGCCCCATGGCTGCTGTGTGGGTGACTCTGGGCTACTTTGACTTTTGTTTTTAATTCCTCTGGGGGCTCCTATGAATGTCCCTTCTTCTTGTTTCTTTTCTTTCTCCTTCTCTGAGTTTTTAGACTCCAGGGACTCTCTCTTTCGACCTTGAGGATTGTATGACCCATGGTGACTCCCCCCCCCCACACACAATTAGGCATCCTGTGCCCCTCCTGCACAGGATGAGCAGCAGCCACCAGAGCTCAGCGACCTGGGGGTGCACTTAGCATAACTTGCCCTGTCTCCAGAGGATGAGGGGACATTGTCTCTGCTCCCTCTCTTCTTTCTCAATTGACTGCTGCCGGATGAGCCTGCTTCTATGTCACTGTCCCCAACACACTACTGTTTGAGTTCAGGATCTCCCCTAGTGTAGGACGTGACCAGATGCACGTAGTACCCGGGCCCCTCACTTGGCCTGTTCATGTGGCTCTTAGATGACATCGAGCAAAGCCCCAGTTCTCACTTTGGAGGTGGCCATCCACCTTTTCTTGCCTTAAAGCATTTTCTGGGAGCCGCACTAGGAGGCCAGCTAACCCCAGTTTCTCTCATTTTCTGTCACCATGACCTTGGGCTGGTCCCACGGCCCCACGCTGGTCTGTGAGTCTGGCTACGGGATGATGGGGGCTCTTACATTGTGGACGTTCTGTGGCCCCGTCCCAGTACACCTGGCGGGGCCAGGAAAGCAGAGCCTTGTCTGTACTTTCAAATGCAGCAGCCCTCGGGTAGGGGAGAAAGTGCACACTCCATCCCTTGCACACTCCATTCGTTAGAACGCTGTGTGCACGTGGCCTCGTGTGAGTGCTTGTTTTTAGCATCCTCGATTCTGACTCTCTCTCTCTCTTTTTATTTAAAGATTTATTTTATTGTTTTGACAGAGAGAGACTGAGAGAGACAGAGAGAAGGGGAGGGCCCAGAGCCGTCTCCATAGTTGTACATCATCAGTTTTCAACATAGTTTCATTCCACACAGGTGGGCGGGGGCTGCGCAGGGTGGGAACTGGGCCAGGGGCCTCCCGCATGGGAAGCTCACCCCAGTTTAGCACATGGGTTCACACAAGCTGGGGCTGGGACTCAATACCTGGGCCCCAGAGCTGCAAGGTGAGCACTCAACCCACCCAGCCATCCCGGCTTCCCCTGACTCTGTCTTGATTGAAAGGGGCTTACAAAGTGCTTCAGTGCCCCCCCTCTGAGCCCAGATCGCCCACTTCTCGTGCACATGCACATCGAGCTGGGGCTCCCCTGCACCTCAAGGCGGTCCATTCTGTTCTTAAGATGCAATTCTAGTTAGTTCTCACGGGGGGAGGGGGCAACATTGACTTCCCTGGCATGACGTCTGCCCACTGGAGCAGCACCGAGGGACTGTATCCTTGGTCCTCTAAGCCAACAAGACATCTCTTTGAATGGTAGACAAGCCCCCCTGCCCCCAGTCTTCCTTTCTCTGGATAAATACCCCAGGTTACAAGTCTGTTTCTCATGCGACATGGTTTTGCATCTTCGTGCCTCTCAGAAGACTGTCTATATAGAAGTGGGATTCTAATTCCAGGGGAGGCTGGGATGACTCAGCGAGTTAAGAGCTTGCCTTACAGCCCCAGGATCTGAGGATCAAATCCCGGCCTCAGCCTGTGTGGACCCATGTGCTGAACTGGGGTGTACCTCCAGTTCAGTTGGGGGCATGCCTCCCATGCGGGAGGCCCCGGTTCCTTTCTCTCCAGGGCAAACTTCCCATGTGGGAGGTCCCCGGCTAGTTCTTGCCCTGCGTGGCCCCCGCCCACCTGTGTGGAATGAAACCATGTTGAGAACTGATGACGTACAACTATGGAGACTGCTCTGGGCCCTCCCCCTTCTCTCTGTCTCTCCCTTTCTCTATCTTAAAAAACAAAAACACAAGTTCAAACCTCTAAAGATTGCTGTTGGGAAGTTGGTCTATCTCCAGTCCTAGGAACCAATTCATCTCCTTCACCATGAGGTCGAAAGGACAGTGTTTGGTTGTTTGGTTCATGTCTGTATTGCAATGACTAGAATAGTGCCTGGCACAAACTAGGCGCTCAGTAAATATGGTTGAATGAATGAATGAAGGTGGAGAGAATTTGGGGTGGTCTTTTTTTGTGTACCCCGCCCTTCCGGTGGGTGCATCGATATGAAGGTACTTACTTGAGCTTGGTCATGACAGTAGTGTTTATAATTTTTTATAAAGAAGGAAGTAGGATGGAAAAGAAAGGAAAGAAAGAAAAGAAAAAAGAAGGAAGGAAAACAAAGAACTGAATTTTTTTTTTTTCAGAAAGCATAACCTTGGCCAGTTTGGTCCATTTGCCCTTTCATGTCCCAATAGGATCCTGTTGCATTTTGCTTGTGATGTAAATCCCTTGGCCTTCCCCTGGGACTTGACTTTGAAGCGTCTTGTACACTGTGTGACTCTTGTACACTGTGTGACGGCTGTGCAGAAGGGCGCAGACACTCTTTGTACTTGGCTCACCAAGTCCAAGTTCGGGGTTTGGCGGAAACTGGTGTCTGAGCAGATGCCTTCCTGTCCGTGGGCCTGGGTAGAACATGTGGGTTGTGGGTGGTCCCTTGTAGGATGACCCATGGGAACAGCCACCTGTGTGGCTCCCTCTCTATGCCCAGAGTTTTCTCATCTGTCATCACTGAGTCATTCCTCCAAGACGACCTTCTTCTGCTGATACTTTTATTTGGGTCCCATAGGCTGAGCCTCTGTGCACACGGGGAGATTGTATGTAGGTGCGTTTATTCATCAAATATTTATACAGTGCGTTCAGTAGACTCTCCGTTAACCAGAACCCAAGCCACCGGCATTCTCAAGCAATTGGTTGCTTGAGTTCCAGTGAATGAAGAGTCTACGTACACATATCCAGCATCTCCCAATCCCCATGGGTGCCAGTTAACTAAGAGCCTGCTGTAATAGGTGCTAGGTCCTCTTCTAAGTGCTCTAGAGATATTAAGCCATTTAATCTCCATAGTAACCCTAAGAGGTAGACATTATTTTTGGCCTTCTTTTCTCAGTGAGGAAGCAGATCCACAGGACACATAAGTCACCAACTAATGGTCACCAATGCTGTATACTCAGAGGCTGGCATTCCGACCCAGGTGCCCTGGCTCTAGAATCCCCGTGTGTAACCACTTGGCAATCCCTCCTTCATTTTGCCTCCCCTAAGGATTTAGGTCCCTACCCACAGCAAATCCAGGAGACGACACCAACGGTACCAGCAGCCGCAGGTGTCTATGGGAACTCACCTGTCACCTGTGATAGACCAGCCTGTTTGGGACGGAACAGATCTCGGTAGCAGGTTTGTTTCCCTGAAGTGGTAACTACACTGGACACATCAAGATCTTTGATTCCTTCTCAGACAAACAACCCAAACACTCTGGAAAACTCTGGGCTTGGTGTAGATGCCACCCAAGACTCAGGCCTGGGAAAATTGTTCATAGCATTCGTGAGGCCAGGAAGGGGGCACGGGGCGGTGATGCTGTTTAGGGGTGAATGGGCTCTCTGCCTCGCTCTTGGTCGAGTGGCAGCCCAGGGACAGGTGCCTGTCGGGATGCTACAGTTTGCCCTGCTGGCCTGAAAAACCAAAGCAGGCTGGCCGCACCGTCTCTCACCAAGCTCGGCCGTGCTCGGTGGCCATGACGGATTCTCGTTGAGTTGGGGACGGCTCAGACCTGCAGATTAGCTCAATGCAGATGCACAGACATTGTTTCCACCACAAAGACCATTCTGCACAGCCATGAGGAGCGGGGAGGGCGGTCGTGGGCACACACAAAGCCGGCAGCTGTGTGATTCAAGTGGACTGCCAGAGAACGGGGAAGAAGGAGAACTAAATGAAGCCATTCTCCCTGGCCCATGCTGATGAAAAATATCTTCACTTCCCTTGTCTGGAGTGCATATTTCAGAGAAGCAAAGGACCCTGACCGCCCAGAAGAGAAGCACAAGGTTAAAAGGGATGCTAGCTGCTCCCAGTTGTCAGCGTCCAGTGAAAGCCCCTTATCTGGGACCCAAGTGACTTAAATACAGTAGGCTCTCAGTTAAACAGCACCCATGGGGACTGGTAGATGCCGGATAAATGTATGTATAATCTCCATGAACCAGAATTCAAGCAACTGACAAAAACCTCAAGCAACCAGCAAAAAAAAAAAAAAAAAAAAAAAAAATTGCCAGTTGCTGGAATTCTGGTTCATGAAGAGTCTACTACACTTTTTTTTTTTTTTTACTGGAATAGAATGTCTATACTTCGCCTTTAGGAGAAATTCAAAAGAAGTAGCTTTCAGAGATTTACTTCAACAAAACAAAAACAAAAGAACCTTCCACGGTTTGTCCTGCAGTTTTCATATGAATAGCTCCATTTCCTAGATTATCTGCATTTCACTTAATTCTCTCAGTGAAGAGAACTAAAAATGAGACTGGTGACCCTCTCACGGAAGAACACTGCGTGCTTTAAGAAAAAAATAACAACAACAATATTCGGTATACTCTACTTAATTAGGCAGGAATGCTTTTAGAAAATTCTTCAGACACAAGAGTGTTCTCATTAGTCCTTAGGAATAAGAACATTAACCAGAAGAGCTTCTTAATGAAAGAGTTCATCTATTTTGGCCTCCTCTCATGCCTGTCCCGTAGCATACACATCTTCTTCCTCCTCCTGAAAAAGAGAAAGGGCATGATGAAGGGTCTACCAGGGGTGGTGAACCTTTTGGTGATTGAGTGCCAAAGTTTATGAAATAAGAGTATACTCGCTCAACTCGCATGCCAACCCATCGAGTGAGATAGAGGTATCGATTATTTTTATGTCTATAAGAGCATAAACAATAATTTTTTAAATGGTATTCACAGCTCCGCGTGCTGAAATAATTGCTCCACATGCCACTTTGGGCACGCGTGCCACAGGTTCGCCACCCCCGGTCTACACCAACCAGCCTGCCTTGCTGGCTTGCCTTGGCACAGGAAAGTTCATTGAATATGAGCTGGGCTTCTTTTCTCTCTGCTGGGCATTTAAATGGCTCAGAAATCCAGAGACACAACAGAGGCACAAGGCTGGCCTTCATGTGTCCCTCTTTTGTGACATTCACGGGCTGCACATGACAAGCATTTGTTGCGATCAGAAAGACTTCCCAGAGGAACTCAGGGACCCCAGGCTTCCCACTTAATTGGTGGGAGAGGGGCCCAAGTTTGACCATCTGTCTGTTCCGTGAGGAAAGACTGGGGCACAGAATTCCCAGTTTTGTTTCTTTATTTGGCACTATCTTGCCGTATTTGTTTTCACACCTGGAGACCCCCTGGGGCCTAGAGACTGCTGGAGAAAGGCACACACGCAGTAGGACAGGGCTCTGGCTGCTCTCCTCGGTGGTCTCATGCAGAGCAAGAGTCTAGAGGAATACGTGGGTGTTCTACTTGGAATTTCATTTGGCCAAAAAGTCACCTGGGCCAACAGTATACAATCTTTCAAAGCTGCTGGTGACTCACTCAGGTGAATAGAACTGGGCAGTTGAGGGACAGCTGAGTTCTATCTGGGCATATCTTTTCACTAAAGAATGAACAGTCTGAAACGTGGTGTTTGGAGACCATCGCAGCGTTGTAGTAGGTGAGACAATAAATGTGGAGAGTTGGGATGATGGATGGATGGATGGATGGATGGATGGATGGATGGATGGATGGATGGATGGATGATGGATGGATGATGGATGGATGATGGATGGATGGATGGGTGGATGGATGGATGGACAGACATATGGATGAATGGATAATTCAGTGATAAAATTCAGCTTGTGTAGTTTACTACCTGTGGTTGAAATTTGTATTTACTACTTACTAGTTGTCTACATATAACTTTGGGCAAGATACCTAATCTCTTAAAATCTTAGTTTTCTCATCCATAAAATGTGGTGACTGATAGATAGCACCTGCTGTCTGGAGTTGTTTTGAGGATTATACAATATACATGTTAAGAGTTTAGCATGGTGTTTCTGACATCTTGTAATTGCTTCATAAAGGATAGCATTTAATTCTTTTTTTTTTTTCACAGAGAGAGAGAGACAGACAGAGAGAGACAGAGAGAAGGGGGAGGGCCCAGAGCTGTCTCCATAGTTGACAGCATTAGTTTTCTATATAGTTTCACTCCACAGGTGGGTGCGGGAACTGGGCCAGGAACCTCCTGCATAGGCCCCAGCAAGAACTGAACTGGGGGCCACACCCCAGCTCAGCATATGGGTCTGCCTGGGCCAGGGCTGGGATTCAATCCTCGGGCTCCGGGGCTGCAAAGCGAGCACTTAACCCACTGAGCCATCCCAGTTTCTCTGCCCTTAATTTCTTGAGCAGGCAAGACTATGAAGCAAAATGATTTTTTATTGTTTAAGGGAATCATTGGCTATTTTAAGAAAGATTTCATGCCTTGAATGCAGATGTCAGCCCATCAGAATCTTGACTTGGTCCCCGGTCGCGATAACCCAGCACTTAGGGAAATGCAAACACACTCTCATTTCCTTGGGACCACTGACAACATTCACCAAGGCTTTAAGCAAATAAATAATTGGTCTTGACCTGAATCACTCATTTACTAATTGTCTCTCCATGCCCAAATATTAATTGGCATTTGCTAAATTAGCAGGCCCAGCTGGAGAGCCCGGGACAACGTGTTCTGGCTGCAGATTTGTAGGAAAATGTGATGGATAGAAGAGGCAGTCTAGGGCAGGGGAGGGGCAGAAGGACCCCCAGATGCAGGTCACCAGCTCCGGGTCCACATTTCTGTTGCTTCCTGTTCGAGTGCTAGAGTTAGTCTGAACCTAAGTTTCTGGTTTTTAAAAGTGGGGGTAATAATAGCTCCAGCGCTCACAGGGTTGGGATGGACATCACACTGGTTAAGGGAGGTGAACACATGTGGAAACTGTGTGGGACTCTCCAAATGTAAGATGGTACCCCAGTTACGCCGATGGTTTGGGTACAAATCCTGCAATGATCCCAATGACTCTTCTCCCGGCTCACACTGACGGCCCAGTTCATGTCCTCGCCCCGGCCCGCCGCCACCCACAAAGGCCAACAGATGCACCTGTGAGCGGGCACCGCAATGCAAGGCCATAATCCCAATGATTCAGGCCGGACCCAGTCTTTGGTTCGATATATCCAGTTATGGAAGCAAAAAAATGGCACATGGGGGTGAGGGGTTGGAATGAGCAGGGCCATGAGCAAGATTCTTCAAGTTCTGAAATTGGACACATCTGTCATGGGCCTGGGAGGGCCAGTGGGGCCGCCCTTGGCTAAAGAACCTGTCCTCATGCCTCCCTTGCTGATCTACTTCTCTCTCCCTCTGATTCTGTCTCCCTCTGAATGCTTCTCACCTTCTGGATCATTTTTTTCTCTGAATTCCTCTGTTTCTCATTTTCTTTTTTACTCCTTTTACCTTCCTGCCTCCGTCCCTCTGATCCTGGCCCCCTTTCACTCTCTATCTCCTGGTTCTCTGTCTCTTTCTCTCACTCACTCATCCTGGAATCTCTGCCTGTGAGTCTCTGACTTACTCTCTTTCCCTCTGTTTGTCTCCATTTCTGTCCTCTCCACCTGTTTTCTTCCCCTCTTTGTCTGCCTCTGTCCTTTTGTTTCTCCCTGTCTCTCCGGTTGCCATGTGTCTATCAGTCTATCTCTTTGGAAGTCTCCACCTGTCTCTGGAACCTGGAGCCTCACCCCTGCCATTTTGCAGAAGTCACTTCGCTGTTCTTCAGTGACCGGTTTTCTTTCCCGCGGTTAGAAAGTAGCTCAGGCCTTAACCCATTTCCTCTGGCGGATCCAAATTAATTAGGTGAGATTGGGTTCGCACATTTCAGAATTAGGATAATATTTATCAGGCACCCTGGAGAGAAGGGGGTGGAAGAGAGAGTGGAATGGGAGCAAGGAGGGAGGGCACTGAGCTGAGCTGAGGGGCCGAGGTCTGGGGGGCATGAGCTGGGGGTGGGGCGGCTGGCAGTGGGGGTCACTTCTAAGGACATGGTGTCTTGGAATTAGGGCCACCTTTCTAGGTGCCAGAAGGCACTGGGGAAGTGTGGATCTTGGACAATAGTATTGATGAATCAGGGAAGCCCACAAGGTGGGGTGGCCACCTTGTCTTCCATGCTACTCTTTGGGACCACACAGGGCAGGGTTCCTGCCCCCAGATAGCCTGTGTCTGCAGGTACACCTTCCCAAGCCCATCCCTTCTCTGGGGTTGTGCTGCCCAGCTCAACCCAGCCAACAGGGCATTGAATTCTGAAGAGGATACACTATATCCTGGAGAAGGTGCAATATAGCCTAGAGAGGATACAGTGTATCCTAGAGAGGATACAGTGTGTCCTAGAGAGAATACAGTGTGTCCTAGAGAGGATACAGTGTGTCCTGGAGATGATACAGTGTGTCCTAGAGAGGATACAGTGTATTCTAAAGAGGATACAGTGTATTCTAAAGAGGATACAGTGTATTCTAAAGAGGATACACTGTATCCTCTTTATACAATGTGTCCCAGAGAGGATACAATGCAAGTTATTGGCTTCAGGTGGGACAGTCTGGCTACAACCCAGCTAAAAGTCATTCACTAGCAGCAAGCCATGTCCACGCAATCTGGGTATCCTCCGAGCCTGGTTGTTGTCACCCCTTGGTCATCAGAGCCTGTGTCCAGCTGGGCTCCTCGGGAGATGCCATTGAGACTGTCCCCGTCCTGGGAGAGGGAAACTCAGTTTGAAAATTTCTATTGCATCCTCCTCGGCCAATGAGCTCCGGAGCGAATCTACTCTGAAATTGCCATTCACCCTGCCATTGTAGACAGAGGGATGCTAGGCTGGAAACCCCATGAAGGCTGGGACAGGGGCACACTTCTTTCCTTTCCTCTGCTTGTGTGACATGGCTGTCAGTGTACTGAGACCTGAGGATGCGCTGAGGTCCCCTCCTTCGGGATGTTCATTTCAGTGCTCCCAGCTCCACTGTGTCCCAGAGCATAGCTCACGTGTCCCATCTCGGAGCGAGCTGCCCAGTAGATGCCTGTGGAACTAGACTGCACTGAGCTTAATCAAAGACCCTCTTCAGTTAGTGCTGGGCAGCTGTAGACTATTGACATTTGGGGCCGTATAATTCTCTGTTGTGGGGGGCTGTTCTGTGTATTATAGGATGCTTAGCAGTACTCCTGGCCTCTACCCATCCGATGCCACTAACACTGCCTTCTGCAGCTATGACTGCCAGAAATGTCTTTGGTCATTGCCAGATGTCCCCTGGGAGACAGTCATCATGGAAAATGACTGATGCAGGTTCAGGCGCAGTCTAGAAAACAGTGAGCGTAACCACAAGAATGCATGTTCCTTCGAAGGCGCCAGACCTGCAGGCATCTTTATAAGATCTCGAGAAGCAAGAAAAAGAAAAAGAATATAAACCTTCTCCTTTGGTAATAGCAGCTTTATTGAAATGTAACTTACTTACCATAAAATGTATGCTTAAATTTTACCCTGTACAATTCAGTGATCTAAGCACACTTACAGAGTTGTTCAACAGTCCCTACTATCTCACTTTAGAATATTTTTACCTTTCCCCAGAGAAACCCTCTACCTATCAACCACCATGCTCCATGTCCCCTCCCCCAGCTCCTTGTCACACCACACCTCTGCTTTCTTCAGATCTGCCTCATCTGGACATTTTGTATAAATAGAATCACTCGTACAACAGGGACGGTCTTTAGTAACTGGCTTCTTCCATTCATCATGGTGTCTTCCAGGGTCATGCGTGTTGTGCTGTGTGTCAGCTCTTTATTGCTTTGTGGAAGGATGAATAGTAACAATCCATTGTGTGAGTACACCACATTTTGTTCATCTATTCAACCGGTAATGGACAGAGGTTGTTTGCACCTTTTGGCTATTTTCATTGTGTTGCTGCAAACATTCACAGGCAACTTTAGTTTAGTTTAGAAAGGCATACATTTCTCTGGGTTATGTCCCTAGGAGTGGAACTGCCGGGCCAGGTGGTATCTCTGTTTAACATTTGGAGGAGCTGCTACACTGTTTCTCAAAAGCCCAGCACCATGTTACCTTCCCACCAGTGGTGTAGGGACTCTCACTTGGCTACATCCTTGCCAACCTTGGGTATCAGATGTCTTTTTGGTTCTAGCTCTCTTAGTGGGTGTGAGTTGATATCTCATTGTGGTTTTCATTGGCATTTTCCTAATGAGGTTGTGCTACTTTTCATGCATAGCTTCTTTGGAAAAAAAATGTCTGTGCAGATCCTTTGTCCATTTTTAAATTGGGTTGTTTGTTTTTTATTGTTGAATTGTAAGAGTTCTTTATATGGTCTGGATACAAATATGTTATAAATATGATAATACTTAATAAAAATATGCAAATACTTTTTATTTCCATCCTCTGGGTTATTTTTCATTTTCTTGATAGTATCCTCTGATACAGGAAAGTCTTCTATTTTGATGAAGTCCATTTATCTTTTTTTTTTCTTTTGTTGCTTGTGTTTTTTGGTGTTGCAGCTAAGAAATTATTCCCAAATCCATGGCACAGAGATTTACTTCCATATTTTCTAAGAGCTTTGGCTCTAATGTTTAGGTGTATGGTCTGTTTTTGAGTTAATTTTTGTCTGTGATATGAATTAACAGTCCAACTTCATTTGCATGTGGTTATACAGTTGTTCCAGAATCATTCGTTGAAGAAACGATTCCTTCCCCATTCAATGATTGTGGCCTCTTTATAGAAAATTAATAGACCATATTGATCGATTTATTCCTGGGCTCTTGGTTCTATTCCACTGGCTTATATTTCTGCTATAACGTTTAGCTCACTATTTTCTTAGAAAGGTGTCTTTGATAAGCAGTGGGATGTAGGAATCAGGCACCTTGCATGCATGGCTGGTTAAAAAATAAAATACTTGTCACATTTGGGAATCAGAAGGGATGTTAGAGGTCATGTTAATAAGAACCCTTGCTTTGCTAATGGCGTGGGGGGAAGATTACAGTTTAATTTTAGAAGCGAACAGATCTGCCCCCATAGTTCATAGTTCATCACAGGCAGTACTGGGATTAGAACCCAAAGCTGTTGACCTTCAGGGCAATCTCTTCTCCTCCTTCTCCTTCTCCTTCTCCTTCTCCTTCTTCTTCTTCTTTTAGGATATATTTTATTGTTTTGAGAGAGAGAGAGAGAGAGAGAGAGAGAGAGAGAGAGAGAGAGAGAGAGAGAAGTGGGAGTGCCCAGAGCCATCTCCACAGTTGTATGTCATCAGTTTTTGACAGTTTCATTCTACTCAGGTGGGTGGGGGCTGCACAGGGCGAGAACCCGGCTGGGGACCTCCCACATGGGAGGCACGCCCCCTTGAGCCAGGGGCCAATCCAGGGGGCAAGAATTGAACTGGGGGCCTCCCACATGGGAAGCGCACCCCAGTTCAGCATATGGGTCCGCATGGTCCGGGGCCAGGATTTGATCCTGTCCCCAGGTCTGCAAAGCAAGTGCTGAACCTGCTGAGCCATCCCGGCTTCCCCAATGCTCTCTTCTTATTCCCAGGCCCTGAACCTCATGCCTGTGACCCAGACTGCAGGTCTGCCTGGACTCCACTTAGCAAATGAGCGAGCCTGTGCATTCGCCCTCGCTACTTGTCCACTGAACTCAATGGTGCTGGTGGCACGTAGCGACGGGCAGGCATTTGGAAACATCTGAAATTGCTGTATAAGTGTCACTGAATGATATGATTGCCAGCTTGCTGCTCTTCTCCCAGGAAGGTTCAGCATGTCAGAGGCATCATAATGGGAGGAAACCATTCACTCACAGATGTGGTTTTTTTTTAACTGCCGGGGTTGTCACTTTCCAAAGGGGGCAGAGTGTGGGAGCTGGAATTGAGGGCGAGGGAAGCCTTGGGGTAGGCTGGGCTGGCTGGGAGACCCTGCCCGCCACCTCACGGAGACCCTGAAGAGACAGAAGGGACCTCACCCAACTGGTGCAAAACAGGGGTTCACTCAAATCCAGGGCACTTGGCCCTAAAAGGACAGTGTCCCCATGGTGGTCCCTTGTGGCTTGCCCACACTCACCTTTGCCTTTTCAGGGGATCCCCTGTGTGTCTCTGTCCCATCAACACTACTCATCTGTGTCACACTCACAGGGAGTCCTGTTTAAAACCGGGCTGGGGAGTGATTCCCCCTAAATTGGGAGCCCTTAGGTAGCAGGGGTTGTGTCTTACTCACCTGTCTCTGCCCGGATGCGTCATGCGGTGTCCTCAGTGAGAGCTGGTTTGGTTGCCAGTGCTAGGAGCCAAGTGAATAAATGCCGCTCTCTCTCTCTCTCTCTCTGTCTCTCTCAGTACCTGGGCCACCCCCCCACCCCCACCCCCGGGCCAGGTTCCACCACCCACATGCCGGGCCCGCAGCCTCTCTGAGCCTCTCTCTTCTGCCCGGGCGCTTTCCTCCCTGCGGGTACCTCTCTCTCTCTCCTCTAAGCTCCCCTGGCGTCCCCTGTCTGGGCCTCCCGCGTGTTCTGTCCTTTATCTTTGTATCTGTACATCCTGTCTCTGCAGCTAAGTCACACCTCCCGTTGACTGCTGTCCTTATTTGGGTTACCCACATAGACGACCTGCTGTGTGCGTTTTTTAGTTTTATTTTCCAGTGGGGAAGCTGGGCCCCCCCCTGACCTTGGTGACCTGCTGCTGAATTTGAGGGCGACCCTGTCAGCGTTCACCGTGGTGGCGTTCCCCCGGGCCGCTGCCTAGAACAGGGGCAGGGGGGTGTTGCAGGGGGTGGGGGAAGCCAGTCATTTGAAAGGGCTCAGAGCTCCTTGATGGGAAAAAGCATTAAAGAAAGAAACCATAACCAGTGGCTGTTAGTGCCTGGACCCCCGGGCAGGGCAGGCTCTCCCAGAACAGCCCCAGGGGAAGCTCTGACTCCTGACCACTGCAGGCTATGGCTCCACACCCTCCCATAGCTCCTCGGAGGACCTGGTGTGACCGGCACACTCCTGCTCCGTGCATCTCACTGTGTCATTCCTCCCTCGTTCAGGGCTCTGGCCGACATCTTGAGACAGCAGGGACCCATCCCCATAGCACACTGTGAAAGAGAGACCATCTCGGCCATCGACGCCTCACCCAAAGAGAACACGCCGGTCCGGTCGTCCTCCAAAAACCACTACACACCCGTGCGCACGGCCAAGCCAGCTGCCGGTAAGTGCGAGCTGGTCGCCTTGAATCTTGGCTGAGGCTGGTGAGAGGTTTTGGTGACATTGCTTACTGTCCCAGTGGCTCCGATTGTGGAGGTTGTGCTGGAGAGACTCGCTCATGGGCAGGTGGGGAGGGGCCGGCGTGGGAAATGCTGCAGCCATTGAGAGTCTGGGCTGGAGGAGAGGGGTAGGTGTAGGCCGTAAGGTGACCAGATTTTAACATTGGTAAAGCGGGACACCATTGACCGGGGGGGAGGGGGTTCTTGATTAAAAATTGGGTCTATCTCCCGCCGTTCCCTAGCTTGTCGTGCATTCTTTCCAAAAATCGGGACTTTTTTAAAACGCTGCGGGACGCGGGACAAATTGTTAAAAATCGGGACTGTCCCGCCAAAAGTGGGACGTCTGGTCACCTTAGGGGTATCTGAAACTCAGCGAGTGGCTGGCGTCATTTTCTTACTTCCTGAGCTTATTTCAGCTGTGGTGGGTGGAGTGCCATCCGTCACCCATGGGGCCACGTCAGGGGGGAAGGTTTAGGCTGCTGAGGGCGCTAGACAATATGGCAAGACATCACTGCCGTCCGTTGTAGTCACCACTCCACTGTCAGAATCTCAAAAGGCACTTTCTGAAACCTCCGAAAGGGTAGGGCTTATGTGTGAATTGTAGGGTGACCTACAGATTCCCTGAATAGGTGACATGTTGCCCCTGAAGAGCAATGTGCTTTCTACTCTCTTACTTGGTCTTCACTATATAACCCCAGGGGGGAAACAGAGCATGGCGTATGTTCCTTGTGTGGAACACTGAAAGAAGTTCAAGGTAATGAGGGACTTGGACAAGGTCCCCAAGGTGTGAATTACTAAAAGACATCAGTCATGACAGTCATAACAGCTCACATTTATTGGGATCTTGTCCTGTGTCAAGTGTTAAGGCTGAGCGTTTTACGTGTATTTTCTTACTTATTTTTCGCAGCAGTCTTAAAAGCGCAGTAGACTCTCAGTTAACCAGCACCCAGGGGGATGGGTAGATGCTGGATAAATGTACCCAGCACTCTCAAGCACCCGGCAAACCTCTCATGCACCCGGCAACTCATCGAAGGGTTTTTGTGCCGGTTGCTTCAGAGGGCCGGTTAACTGGGAGTCTCTTGTACTTGCATTTTCCTTGGGTCATATGAGTAGTGTAAAGGTTCAATAATGTTCCCAAAGACACAGGGTTGTAAAAAAGAAAGCCAGGATCTAAACAGAGGCTGCTGGAATCTAAAACCTTCACCTCCATCACCCTTTCCAAAAGATGGGCCATATGGTCTGAACTAAACCTGCAATAAGGATAGGCAACCACTAGGTGGCAGTAGATGTGTTGTAGAATAAATTGAAAATTACAGTGCGGCTCCTGGGATCAAATTTAGTTTCCATTCATTCCTGAATTTCCTTAAATTGATCAAATCAGAAATCATACACTTGCCTTTAAGATTATGGAGTTAAATCTTTTGAGACTCTGATAAAAGTTAAGGACATTCTCCTTAGAAAATATACGTAGTGTACATGAATGTACATAGTCATCCAACATTTCGCATATGATTTAAGAGGATTCGTAGACTGTTCCAAAGTTCGAGATCCCTGATATAAAAGTGAAGATGAGAGACTCACCTTTGCAAAAAGCTTAAGATGCGCTTTTAGCCTTAAAGCCATAAAATATAAGCAATGGAAGGATTCTTGGTGAAAAATGTCTGGCTGGGGCAATGGTTATCTACCCAGCTGTACATTACAGTCACCTGGTGAGCTATTAAAAATACTGGTGCCTGGGCCCCGCAAATTAACCAGACTTTCGAGGGATGCGTCAGTATTTTATTAAAAGCTCCCCAAGATGATGTTAACATGAGGACAGGGTGCGGATGGGCAAGGACGCTCCATAACTGTGCCAATGGCTCTCAAAATTGGCTGCACATTGTCATCACCTGGGGAGCTTTAAAAAATGGGGGGTACCTGGGCCCCGAACCCAGAGATTGTGATTTCACTGAGGTGGGGGTGTGGCCTGAGGATGGTGGAGTGTGTTTACGGCTCCCCAGGAGATTCTAATTTGAGAATCCCTGAGGCTACGGAAATCCCACAAATCCATTCTGATGGAGCCTTATGATCGTTGATCCCTGTTGAATCTATGCCCGGCATGTCTGTATGGTTTGAAAGATTTATTTTGTTGTTTTTGAGAGAAGGTGAGAGAGAGAAGCGGGGAGGGCCCAGAGCAGTCTTCATAGTTCCACATCATTAGTTGTGACATGTTTCATTCCACACAGGTGGGTGTGGGGTCACGCGGGCCGGGAACCAAACGGCGAATCTCCTGCACGGGAGGTGAGAACCTTCGTCACCATCCCAGCCGTTACCAGTTGTGCTGCAGTCCAGCATATGGGGTGGCACAGGCTGGGGTTGGGAATCGAACCCTGGACCTCACTATTCTGAGGCCAGCGCTCAACCGCTGAGCTCTCCCGGCCTCTCTGAGGGAGTCATTCTGATCTTGAGGTCCTAAGAGGTGTCACTTGAACCGGCACCTGACTGATGAGGAAGAGCCAGCCATGGGAAGTCTAGAGAAAGAATATTCCAGGCAGAAAGAATGGCAAGGGCAAAGGCTCTGAGGCAGGAGCACACCTGCTGTGTTCAAGGACTCGCAAGGGGACAGGGGTGTCAAATGGCGAATGAAGGAGCCGGAGGTGCATGATGAGAACTGAGGGGCAGACACGGGCCCTCAGGCACGGTCTTGGAGGCTACAGTCAGGGCCGTGGATTGAATTGAACTATGACGATTGGATTTCTGGTTCAAGAAGAGCTACCTAGTTGCCAAGGAGCGAAAGTGGGCTCTGCCCAGAAGCAGAGTAACCAGTGAACGTTTCCAACAGCAACTCGGGTGAGTAAGAGAACTTCCTCTGACTCCCTCCTCCACAAGAAGGCTCCCCCGTAAAGAACAAGGTGACAGGCATGGGCTGCGGGTTTCGGAGTCAGACCCCCACTCCGCATGGACAAGGCGAGAGAGTGCGCAGTCCGGGGCCCTTCGACAGGCGCTGGGACATGGTTTCCTCAAAGATTGTCAACGTTCCGGGCCCTGTGGCTGTCGGGTCTCTGCTGCAACTATTCATTGGCGCCGTGCAAGTGCGAAAGTGGCCACGGCAACATGCGAATGACGGGGCCCCAGCTGCAATGACGGGGCCCCAGCTGCAATGATGGGGCCCCAGCTGCGTTCCCACAAGTGGTATTGACAGTAGCCCTCCAGCGGGATTGGGCTCGTGGGCTCTGCTTCATCAGGTCCTATTCTTAACCCTTTCTCTCCGGAAGCCACAGGCACCTTCCCGGTGACGTGAACTTCCACACTCATGGGAACAGGAACACAGCACCTTGAGCCAGGAGGCTGGGGTGGGGTCTGTAGCCGGTTCAGGAGCCGGTCCATGTCAGAAGCCATGTCCCTCCTCCCTTTCCTATGATGCTAGCCGGGCCCGTTGCTGGATCCTGTTTTTACAGCCGGAGAAATGGGGCCCAATGAGGGCTGATGAGTTACCGACGTCACAGTGGTGACCCGAGTCTTCAATGCTGACCTTCCGCAGTGGCTCTGTCTATCTGGTGATAGTGCAGATGGCGTGCTCATGACACTGACAAGTGACACGCCACCAGGGGGCTTGGCCAGCATCCCCTGATTGATGGCAGACCCTGGCTCCACAATGATTCCATGGGGGTAGACACCCCAAGGTGACATTGAACACGCTCCCTTCAGTTGTGTGGCCCTCACTTGTCCCCTTGTATCTCACATGCTACTGCTCTGCAGTCCTTCACCTGCACCCCTTCCCTTCCTTCTCTCTGTGCCTCGCCCCCCACCTCAATGCAGAGGGACAGCCCTCCCTCTGCTTCAGATCTTCCCAGCCCCCTTCTTCTCTCCCTGATGGCTGAACTCTGCAAATCAGTTGTCTGCACCTGCTGCCTTATTTTCTTCCCTCCCTTCTGCTCCTCAGCCCATGGCCTGCTAACTTTCCTCCGCTCCATGCCATGGCTCGGCTGCCTCCTGCACACAGCTTTGGGGGTCCGTGGAGCGGGCTCCCACTCAGCTCTGTGGCCGTGGGCCTGCGTGTCTGCCCCTGGTGGCCTGTGCGTGGACTTGGGGCTGCAAGGAGGACGTCAGAAGAGATTGATGTTCGCTCAGCCTTGGGGCACATGCTCTCATGATGTGTACACCCACCTGCAGGACGGCCGCCTGGCCATGAGCTTAGGTGCTCACCCCAGAATGTGTTCAAGAAGGGCCGTGGGAGCCCCTGGGCGTTTTCAGCTTGCTGGGGGGCTGGCCTGGCCACTTTGGCTTTTTTTTTTTTTTTGAACTGAACTGTAGGCCTCACCACATTCAGGAAGCACACCCCAGTTCAGCATGTGGGTCCACCTGGGCCGGAGCCAGGATTCGATCCTAGGTCCTCGAGGCTTCAAAGCGAGCGCTTAACCTGCTGAGCCATCCCGGCTTTACCGGCCTGGCCACTTTGAAGGTTCTCCGTTTCTGAGAATATTCTAGAGACAGCAGCTGGCATTTGTAGAGATGAGCTCTTTGCTCTTATGACAGGCCTGCCGCTGGGAAATGGAACAATGTTGGGGTCCCCTCTGGGCTGTGATCCCAAGGGTCACAGAACCTGCCACTGCGAAGCGTGGACCGGGTGGGGGCTGTCCCACGGCTCCGGGCCCCGCGTCTGCTGGGTGTGTGAGACGACTCACAGAAGAAAGCTCATCAGCTGTCGTTAAGTGTGAGTGTATGTTATACGTGGCCCAAGACAATGCTGCTGCTTCCATGATGGCCCAGGGAAGCCATGAGGTTGGACATACCTGAGTTACACACAGTCCAGGAGCTTAAACCCAGGAGCAGGACGTCGAGACTGCCGTGAAAGGGGGATCAACCATACAGACGACCCCCCCCCCCGAATAATGGCCCCGTGCTCAGAAGGTTCCGAGGAAGGCTGCTGTGGTCGGGGCTGGGGTCCCACGGGCACTGACAGGTGGGTGGCATCCAGTGGGTGAGGAGGATCGTGAACTTGGGATCAACAAGAGCCCATTGGGCAGGGCTGCTCTAGGGGGCAGCGGTTTGCAAAGGGCAGCTGTGATCCATTCCTTTGGAAAGGTTGGTCGTGGCGTTTCTGTAAACAGATGGTGATGACTAAAGGGCAGAAGAAGCTGGAACTCTGTGTCCTGTTGAAGAAGGCAGCTCTGAGCAGCAGACTTATATTTTCTCTCTCTTTTTAAGGTTCATCTTATTGTTTGAGAGAAAGTGAGAGAGAGAGAAGGGGGAGGGCCCAGAGCCGTCTCCATCATTGTGCATCATCAGTGGTGACGTGGTTTCATTCCACACAGGTGGACGTGGGGCCGCACAGGGCGGGAACCGAACGGGGGCCCCCCCGCACGGGAGGCAAGAACCTTTGCTGCCATCCTGGTGATTGCAGTTGTGCCGCAGTTCAACTTATGGGTTTGCATGGGCCGGGGTCAGGAATTCAAACCCTAGACCTTGCAGGTGGGAGAGACGTGCTCAACCGGCATCCGCTGAACAATTTTAAGCCAAGGAAAAATTTTCAGGTGATTGAATGATCCAGTTGTTAAGATGTGCCTTTCTTCTTCTTTCCTGTTCCTTTTCCTTCTCATCATTACCATCACCTTCATCATCATCTTCATCCCCATCATCATCATCATCAGAACTGAGGTCTATGAGGTTAAGTTGCAGACATCATGACCTTCAGTCCTACCTGCCCCGGCATGTACCTTCTAAATCAAGGATATTCTCTTGCGTAACCACGAGACAATTACTAGATGGATGAAACGCCGCTTTGTTTTAATCCTAGTATCTCATAAAGAGTGCAAGACCGTAGCAATGACCCTGGGGGCTGATGGACTATATGGAGGGTGTGAGGGGAAGACAGGAGTCACAGACGACTGAAGATTTGGGCCACAGCAAATGGTCAATGAGAATAGCCAGGCCCGTGCCTAGATCTGGAGTGAGGAGCTGAGAGCCGTCACTCCAAACAATATAAGGAAGGGTCCGAGTGTTGGAAGGTGAGCTGAACCTGGCTCTCAGTTCCCAAGTGGAGGTTGCCCCAGCAATCATAAGGGAAGTCAGACAATGTGGGCTTCATGATCCTTCTCCCTGTCTCTCTGTCTCGGTCTCTCTATCTCTGTCTCACATACACACACGCACACACACATGTGCATATATATGCATGGATTCCCTTCTCCCAGGGACCGAGACCTGAATTTAGCCACTGGTATATCTCACTACAACTAAACAGAACCAGTGCCAACCCATTAGACTCTCAGAGCCTTAACGACAGGGACATGTCCGCTTTGCTTGCTGTATTCACTGTGCTCATATCTTGACACTGAGGCATTCAATAATCATTTCTTGAATAAATGAATAGCAGAATGAACGCTCTTACTTAATACTTCAGACAGAGCGCAGCGATAATGATTGTATACACTTACAAATGACAGAACACCTAACTGCTGCTGATACAAAAGAAAACTTCTCCCCTACCTCCTATAAGAGAAACCATGCCAGGGACAGTAATGCTCTTTAGTGTAAGGGAGCTCCTCTTATCCGGTTGCTTTGACTTCCTAAGTACGTGGCTTCCATGCCATGGCCCAAAACGGATGCCCAGGCTCATGCCATTGTGTCTGCATCCCAGGCATCAGGAATAAGAAAGGACTAAGAAGACCGTGTTGCATTTCTTCAAGGACACTTGCTTGATGTTGCCATACCACTCCCACTTACATCATGTTAGCCAATGTAGTCTTTATTTGGGGTGGCTATGTGACCAGTTAAAATAGGGCGAGGTTCTTTTACTCGAGAAGAATGACTCACAGGAGACAGTTTGTGATCGCTGTCACATTATAGCCTGGAAGGGAGCCTGGGGCTGTGTGATGCTTTCTACCACAAACCACGGGTATAAAAGGCCACCAGGTGTGTGAGTCACCGTGGCACTTTGCACTGTAATGATAATGAGTCCTGTCGTTATGTGGATTGTAAGCACATAGAATGGGACACCCTGGAGAAATGTCTGAACGCCCTGAAACGGTTGCGTTTTCCTGCCTTTCATTCTGATCCAGAGGCCGCAGAACATCACCCCCAGAGTGTGGGCATCCCTAGCCCCGTGTCCCTGGCTGTGAGTTCCTTCAAATCCTGTTCCCCTTCGGGTCCTTGCACCTTCCTGCCTGGGGGCAGTGGGTTATGCTCCCTGTAGTCTAGCCTCTGCCAACTGCATGGAGGCAACACAGTCCACTGAGGTTGTCCAGGAGTTTTGCAATATGCAACAAAGCCAGCTTCCCCTAAACACAGCATCTGTGGAGGTTGTGCCAGAACTGTCTAGAAAGTATGTCAATGTGGACACGGCCTCAGCCCAACCACCCACCCCTGCAAGGAGACGGGAACAGGGTCTTCTGGATGAAGACCCCTGCGTGGGTGGGGAAGCCAGCCATGAAAGCCCCCCACCCTGCCCCCCACCCCCGCTTCTTGATTTTGATCTGTATTCAGGCTTCCTATTTCCCTCTGTGTGTGTTTAGCTTAGGGATTTATCACTGCCGCTTAGATCTGCGACCAAGGAGATAGGCCTGCACTTTAATAAATGGGGCATTTCTTTCCCCAGAAGAATCCGATGAAAGGAAACAGGGCCTCTGGGGAGGCTGGACACAAGGCAGGCACATAGGGCTGGGTGGCGGGGACAGTGATAAGGTACATGACTGCAGGGTGGGGAACACTGAGGTGCAGCTTAGGGTCACTGTACAGGGAGGTGGGGGGGGTATGCCCACGGCCGAGAACCAGCTTGGCGTTTTCGGTGGAAAGATGCTAAAGCAGCGAAGTCTTAGGCTTGCTGTCGCGTCCTCCCTTAAGTGAGCAGTTTGGGTCCCCAACCTGAGTCCCCCTTCCGCCGCAGCTGCAGACACCCCTGCTGTCCTTTGGAAAGGACGTGGGTGTGAGTTTGGGGGCTGCAGGCCTCTACCCATTTGCACTTGCAGCTCCACGTGCACCAGAGAACTGCCATCATAGTGCAAAGCATGGGCGAGCTGTATGACCTTGAGCAAACTTCATGGCTCCAGACCTCTGTCTGCTTTCTGTCCCCATGCACATGCATGTCTACTTGTAGGGTCCTTGTGGACATAAGAGGCAATGAACGTGAAGCAGCCAGCTCAGTGCTGGCCCTGGTTGATGAATATTGCCTGGTGAAAGTTGGTGGGATCGTTACAAGGGCTGGATCAGCATTGTGTGTGCAATGCTGTCGCACGGTCACCTTCGACCTTCCCTTTCCATGGCTTTCGGGACAGGGGACACCGTAGTTTCCTGTGGTCCATGGGAACCCACTTTCCAAAGAGACCGGTGGACGGGAATCCTGTGAAGTCGCTGATATGATTATCTTGACTGACACTCAGAGAGGCTGCCTGGCTTGCTCAGGGTCACACAGCTTGTAGGTGGCAAGAGTGCTGAGGAGGAGCTGACAACGACCGCCCCTCTCAGCTCTGAGGATCGAGCATTGTTTCCAGCCCTCCTGTCATTTTTCATCCACAGCCATCAGGCTGCGGAGATTAAGAGCAGCTGAATAGAGAGAGAGAGAGAGAGAGAGAGAGAGAGAGAGAGAGAGAGAGAGAGAGAGAGAAGAGGCCAGGCAATGACCTGTATTTTCTGTTTTCATTAGCAGTTTCATGCTCTCAGGCAGCTCCGGGCAAGCACCTAGCTCCTCCTAGTTTCCTGTTGAAGAGGTTGACGGTGACTTTCAGAGCTGTGAGGGTGTAGCTGAGGCTGACCAGCGGCTCTGGCCCGTGGGCTGGCGTGAGTCAGAAGGCCGAGTGGGCATTCCAAACCTTGTCCTCTAACGAGGAGTGAGCTGTTTTCCTTATAAATACCCTTCAATGGAAGCCGCCATTTCTGCTCATGTTGTCGCCCCTTAAAGCTTGGGGGAAGCACCTTGCAGTTCTTTCCTTTAAATAAAACTCCCTCTGGGATGTCTGATTGCAATGATGGAAATGTACGCCACATAGCTGGACCATTCGTCTGCTCTTTGCTGGCCGAATCCTGGCCGTATCTGAGGCCTGGTGGGATGAATGGTGGGACCCCATCACTCAGTAGGAGTTAAACGCCTGTATGAACATCATGACGAAAGACATGTTTGCTTATTTTCTTTAGAATGAAAGTGCTGAGGCTGGTGGAGAGAGAGGTGGACATCCAGCTGATGACCCGGCCTCGGTTGAGGGGTGCACAGTTGTGTGTGGGTGTTCAGGAGCATGCTGCAAATCCGTTCTCTGAGGCTTTGCCGAGGGCCTGCTGTCTCCCAGGTTCTGTGCCCAAGGTGGGCAAGGGGGCAGCATGGGAGCTGCTGGGTCCTAGACATGACCTGGGAGGGTACAGAAGACTGAGATGCTCAGAAGGTTGGGGAAGGATCAGACAAGGTAACATCTGTGGCATACGCCAAATGCTTAGAAATCAAAAGAAGGAGTTTGAGAACCACTTAAAAAATGTCTTCAAGCCTTTCCCCTTCTTCTTCCCTCTCAATACCTTACTCATCCACACGAGTTGCAGCCCCAGGCCTCCCCTTTCTCACAGCACCCCCAAACCCACTGGCCTCAGCGGGTCTCCCCTACTCTTTATTGTGTAGATTGTCTTGCACTGTCTTGCTCTTAGAATTCTCCTGTTTACCTGTTACCCAGACTTGGAACATCAGAATAGAGTCCTGGAGCCGGCTGATCAAGGTAGAAAGAAGAAGGTGGGCAAGGGGTAAGAGGGCAGACGATTGGGCTAAACACATTTCTGTTTATAACAATTCCTGTGGGTTCCCATTGTCATCTGAAGACATGAGTGAATGAGCATCTCCCGCCCACAACTGAGGGTCCTTGTCAAGAATAGTTGGGAGGCCAGGATAGCTCAGCAGTTGAGCACTTGCCTCACAATCGCAAGGTCAGGGGATCGAATCCCAGCCCCAGCCCGTGCAAACCCATTTGCTGACCTGCAGTGCAGCTGGTAACCACTGGGATGGCAGATGAGGCTCCCATCTCCCATGTGGGAGACCCCTGGCTCTGTTCCTGCCCCGCGTGGCCCCACATCCACCCGTGTGGGATGAAATCACATCACAACTAATGATGTACAACTATGGAGACAGCTCTGGGCTCTCCCCCGTCTCTCTCTCACCTTCTCTCAAACAATAAAATAAATCTTAAAAAACAACAAACACAATAGTTGGTGGGAGGAGATGCCTTCTCACTCAGACCCTGAGTCTGCAAACTGGAATTTAGATGGAGGCGTTCACTCTGATTTTCCCAAAAGCCACATTCCACACTCGAGTTTATAGAGTAGAGAGAGAGCTCAGCATAGATTGACATTAAAAAACAGTCCTGCTGTTTATATGTGATTTGCTCCGGGATTGTTTCATTGATCTAGCAGAGTATAAAAAAAAAAAAAAAAATCATTGCACTTAGAAAAGAAAACCTGGGTGTTTTTTTTCCCAAGTAAGTCTTCAAAGTTTTCATTTGATAAGTGAGGATAAAACTTCCTATTTCTCAGGGTCATTGAACTCTGTAGAGCAGGGGTGTCCAACCTTTTGGCTTCTGTGGGCCCCATTGGGAGAATTGTCTTGGGTCACACACGCAATACATTCACACTAATGATAGCTGAAGAGCTAAAAAATAAATAAATAAAATTGCAAAACCCTCTCATCATGTTTTCAGAAAGTTTACAAATTTGTGTTGGGCCACATTCAAAGCCATCCTGGGCCACATGCTTCCAAAAATACTCACGGTTACTTATTGTCCGTTTAGACAATATATGTATTAAAATTCATTGCATTCTTCGCTTCTCGGCCTTTTGGCTAAGATCAAGAATAAAATTCATTGCATTCATACAGCACTATACAAAAGCAAATGGGGATGGCTGTAAATGCGTATCTATGTGTATGTATAGATCAGTCAATCATCGCATTGGGCTATGGAAGAAGTGATTACTTTTAATGAATAGGTGATTTTATAAAGGGGATTCAGAACATGTAATTAATGTGTTCCTCATCACACAGCCTTGTAGGTTTTAAAACCTAAATGCAAGCTCAAGTCTTCGGATTCAGGGTCTGTTTTTTCTTTTCGCTTCTCCACCCTGCCTCTGCGACAACTCAGTCAGTCACTGGTGTGCTGCAGAATGAAAGCCAAGGGCGTCTGAAGCCTCATGTTGAATACACTCATGACCACGCTTCGTTTTCTGGTCTTTGGAATCTGGATGAAGGAAAACAAACCAGTCCTATCAAAATGGTGTCAACAGATACTGTGCAAAGCACAAATCCTAGCACCTTGCTTTGGGGACTCAGTCCATATTTGCTGAATGCAGAGGCCATATGATATTGCAGATGGTCCAAGGTTCCATTCTGTTGGAACAGCGAGGGATCATACATATCATGCAAGTAAGGTGCAGTTTTGGATTTCAACAACATCAAGCCTTCGTGGCTTGTAAGGAAATTCCAGTTTCGTCCTGTGTTTTGGGGGAACTTACCTCCTGTTTCTGGGGCGATTAAGGACGCAGATTGGGAAATAATCTATAGAATTCTTTAGCTCCAGCTGTATGTGTGGTTGGCACTTTAGACACTTTGTGGGTTGTAGTTTCCCAGTTTGTTTTTAGTTCTCTTCAGCTTTCCTTACTCAGAACACCTGAGACTTGTGCTCAGAAAACCTCCATTACAAAACAAGACTTTCATAGCCCCCCTCAAACCTCCAGGCCCCCGACACACCCTTAACCTCGTAGAGAGTAAGCAGTGGCCTGTGCCATTTGAGATTTCTCACGGTGCCTGTTCTGGCTTTGGGGTGTACTTCCTATGGGCTCAAAAGGGACTTCTTCAGTGGGGTGTGGCTGCTGGTTATATGCTTACATCAGCAAGTCTCTGCAGAATGTAAGAATTTGAATGTCGCTTGGAATTCTATTTCTTATGACTTCATTAATGCTATATTATACGTCAATGCCACTTTTTAAAAAAGATTTTATTATTGAAAGAAGGTAAAAGAGAGAGAGAGAAGGGGGAGGGCCCAGAGCAGTCTCCATAGTTGTCCATCATTAGTGGTGGCATGGTTTCATTCCACACAGGTGGATGTGGGGCTGTGCGGGGTGGAAACAGAAGCAGGGGCCTCCCGCATGGGAGGCGAGAACCTTCACCACCATCCCAGGGGTGACCAGTAGCCTCACAGTCCAGCATATGGCTTTGCATGGGCCGGGGCTGGGAATCGAGCCCTGGACCTTGTGATTGCGAGGCAAGTGCTCAACCGCTGAGCTATCCCAGCCTCCCTAGACCATCATTAACAGCTGCCTTTTTTTTTTTTTGCTACAGAAAATTTAAAACACTTATAATAGTAGACAGAATTCAGAATTGTATATATAGTGAACCCCCATGCACACCACCCAGCTTCCAAATTTGGTAATTCATAGCTAATCCTATTCACAGCCTCTCCACTACCCTCCACCCCAACACACACACACGCACGCACACACGCACGCATGCACACACTGTTATCCACATTATTATGGAGCAAATTCCAGATATGACAATCATATCATTTGTGGATATTTAAGGCTGAGTCTCTAAAAGAAAAAAATCTTTTCAGAAAACCAATAGCACATTCACAATACTATTGCCTCACCTTAAAGAAGGAACATCACTTCCTTAACTTTACTACACACACAGTCAAATCTCCTTTTGTAGCGACATGGGAGCTTTTTAATTTACTCAACTGGCACCCCTGGTGTTGGCCCCAGAAGTGAGTCTTCTTGTTTTTCACGATTGCAAATCATGCTGCAGTGAGTAACTTTCATAAAAATGTTTGCACGTCTGTCTAATTATTTTCTTAGAAAAAGCTGCTAAAAGTGACATTGCTGAGAACATAAAGACTTTCATTCTAAAATGCCAAATTTTCTTCCCGTTTGTAGTACTCATTTAGACAATTTATGAGCAATACAGGAGACTGTCTAATTATTCTTGCAGTTTTATTTTTGTTCTTCTGTATAAATGTTAGAATTATTTTGCCAAAACAAAAATACAATAGAAGCGCTTTCTAATTTTGATTTGCATTTTCAAAGATTAGGATTATTTATAGGTTAATTTGTATAATACTATAATACTGAGAATTCTTATCCAAGAAGAGCATTTTTTTGTCCTTCGTTAAACATATGAAGTTTTAGTCATGACTTTCTCTTTTTTTTTTAAGATTTATTTATTTATTTTTTTTTTGAGAGAATGTGAGAGGAGAGAGAGAGAAGGGGGAGGGCCCAGAGCAGTTTCCATAGTTGCACATCATTAGTTGTGACATGGTTTCATTCCACACAGGTGGATGTGGGACCACGTGGGGCAGGAACTGAACTGGGGGCCTCCCGCATGGGGAATGAGAACCCTCACCACAGAGCTTGGCTGTTACCAGCTGCGCTGAAACTCAGCACATGGGTTTACACGGGCCAGAGTTGGGACTCAATCCCCGAACCTTGTGGTTGCAAGACAAGTGCTCAACCTGCTGAGCTATCCCAGCATCCCCTCACACGTCTTTCGTAATGGTGAATAGGATCACTGTTTTCTTTTCTCTCTTCTCTCTTTTTCTCCCTGGCCCTGAACTAATTATAGCTGGTCAGAAAGACTAATGTTTGTACATTTATTCTGTAATGATCAACTTTACTGTGAATTCTTTTCCATTTCAGTGGTTCTTTTTACACTTGATTTTCTTGGCTTTTCCAGATCTATATTCAGATGGTCTGATAATAATGATGATTTTGACTCTTTCTCTTCAGTTTCCTTCCACTGTGCTTAGATTTCTTGTCTAAGTGGACTGGCTAGCACTTGGAAATAAAGCTAAATAATGAGGAGAGGTGGCCTCAAAGTTTCCCTTCTACCTGGAGTAGAGATGGCTCTCTTAATGGGTCATTTTTGCCTGACAGTGGCTTCTCATTGCTCAACTGAGGATTCAAAACATAACATTTAACACAGAGCCTTTCAAGGAGTAAATATGCAACAGGTGTTTTTGTTACATATTTTATGTCATGAACAGAGGTATATTTTAATTTTGCTTGATGAAAATTTAAAATTAAAGTAAATTTAAC
>PVKE010001858.1:0-13652 GCA_004027555.1 Craseonycteris thonglongyai
GGGCTGGGACTCAATCCCCGGTCCCCGGAGCTGCAAAGTGAGCGCTTAACCCACTGAGCCATCCCTGCTTCCCTGCTTTGAAGAATTTAGACAACCACCTTCAGAATGATTTGCCATCGACTTGTCCTCAGCAAATGTCTCAGCAAACCAACCCTGCAACGTGCGCATAAATGTTCTGGAAAAAGCGAGCCACTGAAACTCCTGTACCTGCCTGAAGAGACGACGGAAAAGCTCACGGTCCCCATGGAACCTGCCCTGGGAACCCTGCACTGACTGACAGGTGGCCAGACCCCCCAGGCTCTCGCGTTCGTTCCAAAGTTTTCTTTTATTTCCTCAAGTTTTTCTGATGGAGAAACAGGAAGACAGGCTTCCTGGGATCCAGTAGGTGATTTGAGGTCACACACACACACACACACACACACACACACACCAGTGCACCCGCAACTGAGCGGAGGTGAGATCAGAATGCTTAAAACTCATTCATTCTTCGTGTTAATTAAACATTGACATTTAAGCTTCGATGGCCCAGGACCTCACCACCTTCCCCACCACCGGCTCCTCAAGAAAATTGGAGCTTCTGCTACTCACAACAAAGGCCCTTGTTTAACCTTCCGCTATTCTCCTGGTCAGTCCTTTAAAAAAAATTAAAAACCATCTAACTTCTTGGGCAGGAGCTGGAGTCTTTGAAATCCTTGGGTGTAAGTCGAAGACTCGGGTCTAAAAAGCAGGCCCCAGGCAGCTCAGCTACCTGGACAGGCCTCCTTCATGGCCACCTAGGCCCAGGTTCCTGGAAGTGCACCCCACAAATCCCTCTGAAGTGGGGGCCCCAGAGTCTGAAGAGTGCCTTGGGGTGAGGGGAAATGGGTCTGGAAGCACTAGGCTTCCTTCATCAAATGTGGTTGCTCTGCGAAGGGGGACTTTCAAGAGGAAGAAGTCATTTCACCCCTAGGAGCTCTGGCTGGATGGCCAAGGTTGAGACCCCAGGGTCGATCCGGGAGAGTCCGGGCCGGACACCACCGCCTTCGCCAGGGCCTGCCCCTGCCCCTGGGGGGAGCCCGCGTCTTCCGGGGGAGCGTGTTGGAATCTTCAGTTTCACCCTTAGGAGAAATGCCCTCCTGCCAAGGATCTCCCCAACCCCCACCCCCTGCTCCAGGCGTCAAAACCCAAGACCACCCCCACCAGCCCCGGGAGCTCAGGAAAGATAAAGTCCCGGCTCCTGGGCCCCTTTCTGCCATCTGATATGATACACTCACCAACTTCTCCAACACTGACAACTCCGGATAAAAATGTTATTTTAAAAATCCCTGATCCTTCTTGCTTTCAGTTGTATTGTGATTTCTGACCTATTCTTTTGTTCTGTGATGTTCTGCCCACCCCCACTCTTGGGAAGGAAACAGGTATTTTCTTTTTTCTTTTTTTCTTTCCCCCACCCTTCCCCAGGCTTGGACTCAGGTGCACCGGCTCTGTTACTTCAGGAGAGAAAGAAGCAAGGTCGGGAAAGGCTGGGCTGCGGAAGGCCTGGCGGTTGGCGGGGGACGGGGCCGCGGGCAGGCCCTGGGCTGTTTTGTGCACGGGGATGGCGCAGGCCAACGACCAGGTCTCCAGCCCCGGCCAGACAATGGGCGTCCGGCCAGCTGCGGCCGATACAAAGGCGCCCTGGGCCCGGCACTGTTTACTTAGTGTCCGGCCTGACCCCAAGGCTGCTCCCGGCCCGAGCGAGGAGGCGCCTGCCCTGGGAACGCGCCTTGGCCCCTCCGCGCGCCTCTGCGGGCCGCGCGCCCAGGTTTGCCCACAACGCCATTGACTTCTCTAACACGCATCTGCTGGCGTTGACTCTGTGGGCATCCAAGGGGGGACACGAGGGGCGCAGGTCCACCCCTCGGGAGGCTCGGCTCCCCACACCCACACCCACGCCCAGGCCCCCTGACACATGATCGTCGCTTCTTTCTGAGGGACCGCGAGAGTCCCGAGCTTTTGCAAAAGGACTGTTCTGACTTCCCAGCCACAAGGTTTGCAAGAAGCTGGACAGCAATCCCAGAGCTCGGAAGGGAGTGGCTCTTTTCAGAGCGAGCAACACACACACACACACATACACACTCACACACACACAGACACGAGCGCGCGCGCACAAGAGACACGAGGGCGCGCGCACGCGTCGCAGGCCAGGCCCGAGGGCCTCTGTGCGCGTGGAGAAGACATTTATCTAGGGCTGCCCCTGGGGTGCTCTACTCTTTCCCAAGCTCTTCTCCTGATGCTACTCAGGAATCCCCACCCCTGACTTCGCAACTCGCCTTCACTTGAAAAGGAAACTTGGAAGTCAGAGGTAGTCTTTCTTGCCAGGAGTAGCTTAATATATATATATAGAGAGATAGATAGATAGATAGATAGATAGAGAGAGAGAGAGAGAGAGAGAGAGAGAATGTATTTCTTAGACGTCCAAATTGAGGGGCTGTCCGGCAAGGACATGCCTCATGTAACCAGGTCCCCCCCCCACACACACACACATCTTCCCTTTAGGGGTGTCCCTCTGTTGGAGAGCTGCCAGGAACCCACATCTGCAAAGACAACTGTTGAAGCTGTCCCCCAAGCTCTCCACGAGGACCCAGGGTGCCCGGTACCCCACCCAGTCCACGTCTTGGGGTAAAGACCCGGCTTTCTGCCCCCCTCTCCAGCGCTGCCTCGCTGGCCCTCTGCTATTGTCCTGAGCTTTATTTTGTTGACTCGCCTGATTTCAGGGGGTCTCGTTTTCCCCACGTGTCCCTGTTGGCCTGAGGGTGGGGGTGGGGTTTTGCAGGAGTTCCTTTTATGAGGAGGGCTGGGCTGGCACCTCCAGGGAGACCTCTGGAGAAGATGGTTGGAGACCCAGCTGGGGGGCGAAGGAGCCCCCCATCACCCCTCCTCTCCCTACTCGACATTGCCAGCAATGCTGGTCTAGTTCGGATAGGACGAGGCCAGGGCAATGGAAACAGCCGACTGAATACAGAGGAGAGAAGTGCTTTGTAGTCTGCGTCGTCCATCTTTAATTCAGAGACGCATCTATACTCCCGGGAGCTTTTGCCTTTGATCTCTTTGATTTTTTTTTTTTTTTTTTTTTTTAACAGCAGATCTGTTATGGACTAAAATTCCTAGGTTTTCCATAGAAACATTTCCATTCCTTCGGGGATATTGATGTTTTCTTCTTCCTGGGGGTTATGATATGGTAAATCAGATTCAGAAAAGAAGAGACAATACCAGCATTCACAGGCCTCGCCCCTCCCTCGCTCGCCCTGGCTCTCCTATTCTCTCTCCTCTTTCCCTCCCTCTCTCATTCATTCATTCACAGGCACCCCCCACACCCTGCCTCCTCTTCTCCTTGCTTTCCTCCTCCTTTCTTTCTCCGCCTCATTTTCTCCCCCTTGTTCCGTGGAACCGAAATAGGTTGCGATTCCGGTCTCTTCAAACCCTTTCAAGGGCCTTCAACTTTGGCGGCCGCAGCAGCAGGTTGCGTTGCCATGGAGACCACCGCGCAGCGGCTCCAATCCCCCAAACAATGCCGCGCCGACGTGCGGGCTGCGCGCCCCCTTTGCGCGCACTTGCCCCTTGGAACGCGGCGAGTGGCCTCAAACCGGGCGCGACGTCTTGACACGACCAACCTCTACCCCTCCCCTCTTTCCCCGCCCCACCCCTCTCCTGCTTTTTCTTCCTCCCTCCACGTCTTTGATTTATGAAAAGAAAAAAAAAAATCAAAGGAACCAAATCACAGAGGAAAGTTGGATTTGGTCGTGGCTGTCACTACACAAAATAGGACTCTTCAAACAGAACCGAGGGCTGACAAAACGCGCACTGGCTGTAACCGCAGGTCAACCTGGACAGCTCTATCTGCTGCCCCTTCTAACCAAGCCGGCCCAGGGGCAGCCTGCCCCTCCCGGCCCAAACTGGCTGTAGCCAGGAGACTCGGGTGGCCAGAGATGCCTCCAGTCAGGGTCCAAGTCCCAGTGCAACGTTGGTGAGATCAGAGTTCAGAAGAGGCCCTCAGGCGAGGATCCCCAAAGACCCAAAGCTAGAACATCTGATCAATCTTCAGTTATCTTGCACAGTCCTGCGTGGCATTGGACTCTGCCCGGATCCGGACACACTCCATCTTCCTCCACAGTGGCTGGCACACAGCAGGTGAGATCCATAATTAACTGTCCTAGCCGCTGGTGCACTACCAAACCCTCCGCTAGGGGGCAGGAGAGGGGCCGTGGTCAGACACCACAACTCAAGAAAACAACCCACAACCACACTTGGCCATTAAGGATGATGAGATGGTCGTGGGGAATGCCAAAGCATCTGTAAACAGACGCTAAACTCAGGGCTTTTTTTAAATGTTCCCCAAAGTGACAGTCACATCAGCATTGTCATTATGGTCAGATGTCATTCATCACGATGTATTTCTGCTGAGGCCATATCTGAGCCAACACATATCTGAATTATTTTCCTAAAACCAAGACCACTGTAAATACCATTCTCAACCTTGAGATCCTTGGAACATTTCTTTAGATAGTATACTCATCGCCCACAACTTAAATATAGTAGTAATGTTCATTGAATTGGTTAGAACTGGGCCTAATACAAAGATCACGATTAGAGATTGGTTTTTGTCCTGTTGAATTTTCTACTTAGCAGAAAATGAAAGTAGATTTCTATTGCATGCATCTCAATGTCAAACTAATAGGGACAGTGGATTTTATACACTTCAAACATTTATTCAGTTTGGACTCAAAATTACTCAATTTTGTTGGCAACTTCTGGCTTTTCTGTATTTGAAAGCACCAACTTGAAATAAAACTGTCTGAAAGCTCCAACTTAAAGTAAAATAGGAAATAGAGATCATAAGATGGGAAACAGAGATCAGAAGATGGGAAAAGGAAAGCAAGACCAACTTTAAACCTTTACAATCTGTACAATTTGATTGCCATGGAAGTGTGATGTCTAGATTCATTGTTCAAGGAGCTGATGTGCTGATGAGCACTTCAAACAGTTTAGAAATGTCTGCAAACATTTGTGGCTACAAGACAGCTAAGGAAATGTGCTAGCAAATGGACATTTGACAAGGTTACATTTAATTATTTTCAAATTAGGATAAAAAATAATGTGTTAACAGGGTTAGTTCAGCAATTGAGAACTTGCCTCAATATTCTGAGATCTGGGGTCTGATTCCCAGCCCTGGCCCATGCAAAACCATACGCTGAACCTTGGCAGAACTGGTAACTAACTGCCTGATGACCGGGGGTGACGTTTCTTTCACCCTATGTAGGAGGCCCGCCCCGGGCTAGGTTCCTGCCTGGAGCAGCCCTGCATCCACCCATATAGAACGAAACCATGTCACAACTAATGTGCAACTATGGAGACTGCTCTGGGCCCTCCCCCTTCTCTCTGTCTCTGTCTCTGTCTCTCTCTCTCTCTCTCTCTCTCTCTCTCATACCTCTCAAAATAAAATAAATCTTTTTTTAATTATGCATTAAAAATTCTAGTTATGTTTAATAACAGAATTATAAGAGAAATGTGTTTGTGCAATTACATTTTTGTCATGCATAATAGAACAGCATAATTATTTGTAATATAAGGAGAGAAGATGGGAAATTTTCAAGTGTGAAACTGTTGCTAATGACATGGGAACGTGGGAAGAGCTGTGCCAACTCTGGCAAAGATCTCAAAACTCTAAGCCCTAGTCTTAATCTCCAAAGACAGACTACAGGTTTCTGCCCTGGATACTAAACCTAGAGAAAAAACAAATGAAACTGCTGGCAAAATGTGTATATATTTTTGACCCAACGGACCAGGCTTTGGGATTTACACTGTCAAGAAAATTCATCTATAAAATACAGACATTATTGTCCAGCATCATGACTGCGTATGGTATGGTATGTGCTCTCTAATTGATGAGGCACATCACAGATACACACATACGCACACCCACAAGCTGAGGGGCTTAATTTGTTTATGTTTTTAGTCCTTTATACACATGCTTTTGCAGTTCCAAATAAGTTAAGAAAATCATTCCCTAGGCAGAACATAAACTGTCCAAAAGTTCCCCGGCCACCTGCTAGCTTTTGAGAAGGACTGAAGTGGGGGGATGCTGGGATAGCTCAGCAGGTTGAGCAAGTAAGGTTGAGCACTTGCCTTGCAACCACAAGGTTCCTGGATCGAATCCTGGCCCCCACCCATGCAACCCCATGTGCTGAACTGCAGCACAACTGGTAACTACCGGGATGGCAGCAAAGGACCACAATTGTGGAGAATGCTCTGGTCCTTCCACCCTTGTCTCGTTCTCACCCTCTCTCAAACAATAAAATAAATCTTAAAAAATAAAAATAAAAGAACTGAAGGAACAAACAAAACAGAAACAAACTCACACACACAGAGAACATTGTGACAGCCACCAGATGGGAAGGGTTTTGGAGGGATGGGTTGAAATGGGGGAGAAATTATGAAGTACCAATTGGTAGTTACAAAAACATCCCATGGGGATATAAAGTGAATAGGGAATAGAGTCAATATAGGGAGGAGGTGGGTGGGAGAGTTGAGGGTGGGGGGCAGTAGGAATGAGGCATCAAATATATGGTGATGGAGATGAGTTGATTCTGGGTAGTGAGCACACAATGCAATGCATAGACAACACAATGTAGAATTGTACACCTGGAAACAATGTAATTGTTGTCAACCAATGTCACCCCAATAAATTTAACAATAAAAAAATAAAAATATGGTAATAACTATGTATGCTATCAGATTGGGGCGATCACTTTGTAAGTGATATAAATGTATAACCACTATGTTGTATGCCTAAAACTAATATAATACTGTAGGTGAACTGTAATTGAAAAAATATGGGGAAGCCAGGATGGCTCAGCAGGTTGAGCACTCGCTTTGCAGCCCCAGGGACCGAGGATCGAATCCAGGCCCCCGCCCATGAGGACGCATATGCTGAGCTGGGGTGAGCTTCCCATGCAGGAGGCCCCCAGCCCAGTTCCCGCCCTGGACAGCCCCCGCCCACCTGTGTGGAATGAAACCATGTCGAAAACTGATGATGTGCAACCATGGAGACTGCTCTGGGGCCTCTCCCTTCTCTCTGTCTCTCTCTGTCTCTGTCTTTCTCTGTCTCTGTCAAAAACAATAAAATAAATCTTTAAAAATATATATACCGGTATATAAATATATATTATAAGGGGATGCCAGGAAAGCTCAGCAGTTGAGTGCTTGCCTCACAATCGCAAGGTCAGGGGTCCGATTCCCAGCCCTGACTGGCGCAAACCTATATACTAAACTGTGGCACTACTGGTAACCATCGGGATGGCTCAGCAGAGAAGGTTCTCGCCTCCCATGCAGGAGGCCCCTGGCTCAGTTCCTGCCCCACTGGGCCCCACATCTACATGTGTGGAATAAAACTATGTTGCAACTACAAAGATTGCTCTGGGCTCGCGCTCTCTCTCTCTCTCTCGCTCTCTCTCTCTCTCTCTTTCTCTCTCTCTCTCTCTTACCTTCTCTAACCAATAAATCTTTTTAAAAATATTATAGAAAAGAAGGACTGAAGGGAGAGGTCTACGAGGCCTTTTCAGAAGCGGACAGAGAAGCGGTGAGTCGCCATGGTAACCACCACCCAGGCTAGAAAAGGTGATTCTTAGGGCCTGGGTCTTCCTATCCATTTAGAATAAAGCTACAAAGGTCGTCAGCAAATCCTCACACCTCGCACTCATCCCCCAAGGCTCACACTCAGTAAACCTACCCAGAGTGACTAGCACATTCAGGGACCCAAGACCCAACTGCCCCCAATTCTAGTCATCATTTGCCTCGTGAAGAATGGCCAGGGGGAGCTTAGAGAGGGCTGTTCTGGACACAGCCTCCTTCGTTCCCCCTTCCTCCAGTGGAAAAAGCCCGCACCGTGGAGCGGATTTGGGCATTTTCTGAGCACCTGAATATTCATCAGCATGAATTCACACTTCCAAAGTATCTTGGAGCTTGGGAAACCTCTGCTTGTAGCCGACCTCATTCTGCTATTGAACTTCCATGTTCTTTGGTCTTCCCTCTGTCCATAGGCTCACTGATACCACTGAGACACTGTTGCAATTTCTTCCAAGTGTGGTCCCCCAGCAGAAGACTCAGCGTCTGTCTCAGCGTCAGCCTCGTCTGAGAACTTGTCAGAAATGCAAATTCTCAGGTCTCCTGAATTGGAAGCTCTGGAGATGGGCCCAGCATGGTTTGTGTTTTGTTTTGTTTGAACAGACTCTGGGTGGTTGTGAAGCTTCATCCAGTTGAGGATCTGCCAGTTTAAAGGACCCTACGCCCATCTTGCTGATGAAAATGTTCCACTGCTGATTGGTGTCCCTGGTGTCTGGGAGATCAATCTGGAAGACGAATTAAGGACAAGCCCTCCAGCACTGAGGACTAAGTACCTCCCATCAGAGGAGCTGGCTCCTACCTTGCTTCTGGCCCAGCCCACCGCCCTGGGGAGAAACTTCTAGAGCTGCCAGCCCCGGGTGGTCCTGACTACAAGTGTTCCTGTGTGAAAGGGGGGGAAGGGGGACAGCTATGTCCTCAAAGTCCCCGAGGCTGGAGGGTGAGATGGGGACCCTCGCATACAGAAAGAGACTGTGGACAGAGCAGGGGGTAAAGGCAGGAGAGGGCATGATGATTAACCAGGTGGGGAGGTGCTGGGTGTCAGAGGGCAAGGGGCGTCCATGGGGCTGAAAGGTGGGGTGCGGGAGGTGTCTGGGATGAAGAGGTGGGCGGTGGTAAAGGGTGTGAGCTGGGGAGCTGGGGGAGAAGACAGGAGAGGTTCGTGGGTTCGTGTGGGAGTGGAAGGGCAGGAAGGAGGATAGGAATGGATACGGGGGCCGTAGAGTCCTGCAAAGAAGAAAGGGTTCGTGGGGTTGAGGGAGGATGACGCTGAGAAGGTGTGAGGCATGGAGCAGGTGGGAGGAGGTGCGTGGGGAGCGGGAAGAGGAAGCAAGGGGCCTCACGCGGTCCCCCGGTGGTGGTGGAGAGGCAGGGAACACAAAGGAAGGGGGGTCAGATCGTTGCCAGCCATGGAGTCAGGCAAACTCCCTCCGGGGTCTTGCTCCCCCACAGGCTCGCTTCCAGCTAAATCGGGGAATGAGCGCCCCATTCGCTCTGCCTCCCAGTGGGGGTGGGCTTACGAGAGTCACTGATTAGCGGGGGCGTGGGGCCCGCCCTGTTGGATGGGACTCCTGACCGGGCAGCTGAGACCTGGTTCTCTCACCTCTCAGGCGTGGCTTGGGGGCCTTGTACCTGCTTGGGCATTTGCCTCTTTTTTAACCCGGAACCCACAACTTGTGTAAAGAATAAGATAAAGATGGGCGACCAGAACTTCTTAAAAGTCCAGGATTCTCCATGACTGGCCATAGGAACAGTTTTCCTGGATCCAGCGCTTAATTCTCACTCCCTGGGCTAAGCCCCCACCCCCCAGGGCTCCTTCCAAATGCCCCCTGGACCCCAAGCCCCGCTCAGCATTGCCCCAGCCTCCCCGTTCTCACTGCCAGCAGCTATCGTCGGGGGACTGATGTGGGAGGCCGCAGGGATTGTGGAAATCACAGCACTGTCGCCTTGGTCAGACACTATGGAAATGGAGGTGAGAAGCTCTAGACTTGTCCCCAACCAGGGCGTGGCTGGTCTGTGAACCCCAACTCCGGCAGGGCCTGACCACTCACTCTCACCAACGGTACTCAGAGGTGGCTATTCCCACTCACGTTCCAGAATTCATAGTTAAATTTTCACGTGCAGAACAGGATGGGATTTAACCACAAGTAATTGAAGAGGGTTGTTAAAGTGATAGAAGCCCCGTCTGCATAAATTAAGAGGAAAGAATTACACTGAAGGAGATAAGATGAGAGCAAGGTCTAGCCTACTACTCTCTCTAGCACCTGAAGCCGAATTTTACTTCTTCACTTTCATTTCACTGCAGAGTAAAATATAAAATTTCAGGAGATATTGGCAGATGCCATTTTATAATCAAGTTGGTAACAAAATTATCAGTATACAGGTTCATATATACTATAGACTTACTATGTAGAGTTATCCAAAAGACTTTAACATTTGGGTATCAACTAAATGCTTTTACCTTTAATGAATATTAATTTCATGTGCAAATAAATTTTCAGCAGCAGTTGTCTCTAATATTCAACTCATCAAATTAAATCAGTTATATTAATTTTTCAAATATAATCATGAACTAATACCTTTATGCATTTTTTTTGCTCTAAGAAAAATAACATTATAATGAAAGCTCAATGTTTTCCAGAAATAATTTTTTAATTCTGCTTTCTTCTCCCTTAAAAGTTGTGTTATCTATTTTAATAAGAATCATGTTGGCAATTACGCTATGTCTTCAACAAATTTCTGTGTGTCCTCTGAACCCTGCTATATTAAACCAACTATGGACAATTTTTAGATGTCTGTCAGCAGTCCATTGAATTAATCACTTCTCATCTTCAATTTGATTTATTATAATAGAATAACTAATGAAATGTGTGGACTAAATAGTTGAATTGTTGATACCTAGGATATTTGTGAAATACGTCTTACTTAATACGTAGGCATTTTTCTACCTTGGTGTGTTTTATTAAAGTATATCTATTTCAAACAAAGCACATGTGGAAATTACTTGAACTCCTAAACAGATAGTTTACAACAACTCGACTTCATTCCAAGACCCTTACAGTCATCCTCATGAACTGTGTATTCTAGGTTCCATTTCATCCATCAGTCTGCACAAACTTCATCTACCACAAGCAGATCGACAAGACAGTTTGAAACATATTGCTGATGGAGAGAAACATAGTATTGCTTTGCTTTCTCCACATCACCGTAGAATATCCCAGAATAATGTCCTCAAATCTGCATTTATAAATTCTCTAAAAGATTGGGGGATGAGAAGGAGGGGCAGAGAAAAGAGACTGACTAGAATCAGGTGGCTTTAAAATAAAACAATTATATTTTTAATAGTTAGGATCATTGTAAGTTTAGAAAAACGGGCAAATACCTTCTGAGAAATGAAATGTGATTTCTGCACACATGTAGTTGCCTGCATTTCTAAACCTAAAGCCAAAACACACAGGTAAACCATTCACATCATTTTCTGTCAAACGCCCAGAACTGTTTAGTTCCCCTGTGCCATGTTACTCATTAAATACTAAGAGTGAGCAAACGAAGCTGGTCTGTACATTAAGAGAATCGTGGTCCTCTTTATTTTCTTCTACATCACTTCTGTTTACTCTTGCATGTTTCTCCATATTATAATTCTCTGTCAGGTTCTTGTTGTTCAATGTATCTTTTTTTTTTTTTGCATTCTGGGGTTGTTCATACCTTTCTGCTACTTTAGTGCTACATCGTTTTTGCTAAGCAAGCTTCCTCCTGCTCTGACCCATAGCCCACCCGAGAGGCGGTAATCACTGCACAGAGAGCTTCCCAGGCAGAAGTGTGACCACTCAGCCGTCCACCTGCAGACCACTGAAGGAGACCTGGAGGAGCCCTGTCCCCAGTGTCTGGAGACACCTCAGAGGCTCTCGGACATTCAAATCTGTACCCCAGGCTGTGGCTTGAGTTGGGCAACTGCATCTTTTTGGAATGAAGACAGTAAAGACCCCTCTCTCACAAAGGAATGGCCTTCACTAAAGGAATACTGCAACTGCCTTTGTTTTTCTTCAAATGTCTTCTCTCTGTCCCCAGAAATGAAGTCCTGGACATTGGTGAGGTTTTGCCATCTTGGTGGTCATAAAAGGAATGTGTAAAAATTTGAACTCAACTAGAAACCACAGCCAAAGGGAAAGTTCTTTTTCTTTTTTTCCTGTGTCAAAGTTCACAGAAAGGCAGCCCAGTGCTCTAAACCATTTCAGATCTGTAATGCCAATTTTAGGTTTTTTACGGGGTGTCCCGCTCCCCCCGCGAAAGTATTTCATTGTACTAGGGGAAAGTATTCAGAACCATAAAGCTCAGGAATGGGCAGACCTTCCCAGGTTCCACGTGGTTCCCTGGGCCCTGAGACCCTCTGGACTCTTATGGCTCCTCCAAGAATAATAAATCCTCCAGGATCTTTGGGTTCATTTTCCATCCCTCCCCAGGGCCTATCACCCTGAGCATTAGTCTCACAGTTCTCCCCACTGCTCTCTCTCTTCCTTCCTCGATTCCTCAACTTTGTGGAAAAGTCATTTGTAAAGGAACTACATTCATGTGCCCCATTTCATCAAACAAGGGTCGGTTGACTCCTCCAAACATTAGCTTTCCTCCACTACCAGTTTTGTTTCCTGATCATGCTACTGACAGAATTTTAAAAAGAGAGAGAGAGAGATGCGTATCCCACGTCTAAACGGTCTTCTCTTTGACCAGCAACTGGCAATCACCCGACATTAATTTATACGGTTCGCACAAATACCTAAGCCATTTAAAAGGCTGCGCTGCGTCGTGTGGCAGGGGACATCTATCTGGTGAATAGGCAGTGTCACACGGTAGCATGCTCCCTTGTCAAGGCCGATTGTGTTTTAGGCAAACATTGGCGCAAACATAAAGGCAAAGGTCAAGGTCTGTTCAGCCCCAGGATGTGCTAATTCACCTAGCGAACCAATGAGGGCAAAAGTTACATTGTATGGGCGCGCCCCGCCAGACCCCGGAGCCCGAGCCGCGCCTGCTCGGGGACCACGTCGCCTCCGCTCGGGGAGCGGCTGCCTGGTCGGTTTTTCTTGGGCTGCCTCTCAGTATCTCTCGGCTGCCTCCGGAGCAACTGGCCAGGGCGGCCTCGGGAGCAGCTCGGCCCCACTTTGGGCGCAGCACACGTTTACTCCACGCTCTCGCGTCGGGGACAACTAACACGGATACAGAAAATCTGGCTCACCGCAGGTGCGAGCCAGTCGCTGCGTAGCGCTTACACGAACGGCCACTCGGCAACCGGTGCCAACGTCGCCAAACCGTGCAGCACACGGCAGGGCAACAATGTTATTCCAACCGCAGGATCAAATCCCAGAGCCGCGCGCTAGCGGCAGGAAAGTGCGTGTAAACACGGCATTTGTAACACATGTCTGGGCGAAGGTGCGCGCGCGCTGGCAGCGGCCTGGCGAGTTTCTCTGAGGTCCCTTTCCTACGAGTCAGCCCACACAGGGGGCATCGCTTTCCGGCGCAATATGCCTCTCACCTAGCATGCCCACACCATCTCCCACAGATCCCTTCTCCTTATTTCCCGAGCCCCCGAAACAAATCATACAAACGACTTCGAGCGGATGACAACTCAGAAGTGGGATACTTTTAGGGTTAAACACACTCCCGCGCGCGCGCGCGCGCTCCAGCGCGCGCGCACTCCAACCCGTAGGGTTTACTTTGCATCAATAATCATCTGGCGAGAACCAATGGCTGACTTTTTCCCAAATCGTTCCTTGAAGGCCAGAGCTTTTTTGCCCCATGATAAACCTGCGGGTCGCAGCTGTGCGCGTCCACAAGCAAGTAGTTCACACGCGCAAAATTCATGCCTGAGAGTCCAGCGAGCCACCGGCTCAGCGCCCGCGTGGCGCGCCGCTCGCCCCGGGCTATAGCCCAGCACTTGTTGCCTCGGAGTCCAGAGCGCGGTTCTCCAAACCCCGTCACTCCAGGCTCGCGGGTCTCTGCGACCGTGAGGACAGGGCTCGGGG
>PVKE010001858.1:13752-52093 GCA_004027555.1 Craseonycteris thonglongyai
GCCCTCCCCCTTCTCTCTTTCTGTCAAAAACAAACACACACAAGAAAACTCTCCCCGAAGCGCATTTTCACTGCGTTCCAAATCCAAAGAAAGAACAGGGGGGGGGGGGGGGGAAGTAACTTACCCCGACCTGCCACAATACTACATTTTGAGCGTCCTTTTAACACTTTGATTCTTCCTTTAGTGCGGCCGCCTTTTTTTCTTTCCTCTTGCCAGAAGCCAAGTTTCAAACTATTCTGTGGCTAAAATAGATCTTTTTTCTTTTTTTTTTTTTAACTACCTAAAACTGGGTTTTGCAATTCTCCCATCTTGCCACCTAGCCTCTAGCCTCTGCCTCAACTACTTCTTCCTGCGTTATGGCGTTTAACAGACATTCCTTCAACTCCACCTGGGCAGCTGGTGCAAGGTTTAAACTTGTGTGTGTGTGTGTGTGTGTGTGTGTGTGTGTTAGTTGCTTTTTAAAAGACGTCGTTGTCGCCCAGCGTGATGAAGGTGTGGCCCCGTGTCCAGGTGCGGGGTGCTCCGGGCCCCTCGTTCGGGGTAACTTTTTCGGAGCTGAGAATGACGCTCGCTTACTTTCTGGAGACTTGGCTCGTTATTCATGTGTTGGGTCGCCTCGGAGGCACAAAAGCCGAGCGGCGGCGGCGTTATGAAAAATGGCCCCGGCGCAGAGAATGTCACAGTGGTCGGCGTATTATTTTAGCCTTCTTAAAAAAAAAAAAAAAAAAAGCTCCGGGAAAGTTTGCTTTTGATGAATTCAATAAAAGCAAAGCTGCAGCGGAAGAGATTTTTCGGCTAAAATCATACAGCATGGGGGATGGGGGGAAGCTTCAAACAGCCAGATGGGCCAAAGGTGGAGACACTCGCTCGGTTTCAAAACCCAGATCTGGAATTCCGCCGGCTGAGCTGCTTAGTTTATTTAATCCCGCGTGTACCTTTCTTTCTTTTATTTTTATTTTTTGTCCTCTCCTCTTCCCTGCCTCTCTGTGGGCCCCCAGGCGGCGCCCCGCCCCAGAAGTTGCCGGCGGGGCCTGGCCTTGGGATTTGCAGAAGTCACTTCGCAGGGTCCCCCTTTGACAACAGACTTAAACTTGGGAACGCGCGCGGCCCGGTGCGAGGCTGACCTCGAAGGCGCGGGCCGCTCACCCCTCGCGTTCCCGGTTGAAAGGCCCGGGCCTCCGACACCCCCGGGGTGTAGGCAGACTTTAGGGGGCGTGTAAGGACACATGTGGTATGATCATGGCGCCCCACCCCGTGGCTCGCCCCTCCGGGATCGCTCCCTTGCTGCCCAAACCCACTCGTGTCCTGGGTCCGGTTCTGAGGCTCTCCGGTAACGTTCGAAGGGTCAGAGAGGCCAGGTTGGGGTGCCCACAGCAACTTTGGAAAGTTTGTGAGATTAATGTGCACCCTCTTGTGAGCAAGTTCTTGGAGACAGGTAATAGCTAAGCAGAAAAATGGGGGCGCAGAGGGATAAACATAGATAACAGGACTCAGAGCTTGGGGTTCTGTCCCTGGAGATTGGGGGGTGGAGGGGGCGGACCCCCCGGATCTCATCCCTCAGCGTTAGCCCCGACAGGATCAGTGGGGTCTGCGGGTTTGGCCCCCACTTGGGGACAGGCCTGTGGGGGGGCTCCCACTCTCCTGACGGGGGAACTGCACGAGGCCAAGGGGTGGGTTTTCAGAAGGACTTGGAGATGTGGGCCCCGCCGGCGCAGGTCGAAGTTCCGAAGAACCCTCCGCCCCCCAAATTGCAGGCAGTTTGGGGCACGGGTGGCAAAGAGGACAGAAGGATCCTGGACAGACTTGGGCGAGCCTGCGGCGGGCGGAGCCAGAACAGCCGCTGTCAGTACCGCTTCACCCGGGGAGGGGGAGGGGTGCGCAAGGAAGAACAGCGCCCCCGGGCGCCGTTCCAGGCCGCGCGCTCCGCTCTAAACCACCGCGGCCCTCCGTGTTCTCATCTGTGTAATGGGCGCAAGAATGGAACGCGTTTCTAGGGGAGGTGTGTGTGTGGTGGCCTGTTTCACATAAGACTGTGAAGGCAAAGTGCGCGTAGAACGTGCGCAGGGAGCGAAAGGCAGGATCCACACCCTCACTCCCTCGGCTCTGAAGGTGCACGAGTGTCCACGCTCGGACCCCTGGAGCCCCCCACAGACTCCTACGGTCCCGGGTGGGACCAGCTCACCCTCACTCGGCGCCCAGCAGGTGCGGCGCGGCCCCCTTTTTTCGCTGCGCAGGGCTGCAGAAACCCAGGTACCTCTAGGGAGGCCTGGTGTACCCCCAACCCTGGTTCCTCAGGAGTGCCTGGAACCTGGGGGGGGGGGGGGAGTTAAACAGTAAAAAACCAAAGCTGAGTTGGAGAAGATCTTTGGGGAAAGATACTCACTCGTTTTATACCTGTTGGAGGCAAAGGAAAAACAACCCGAGGGGAACCGGAGAAAAATCGCCGGGGAGGGGGGAGAGGGGGTGGCCGAGAGGGTCAGGCCAGCCCCCCAGTTCACACCTGGGGTCTTCCCGCAGCAGGAATTTTGTGTGAAGGCTGCAGGAAATAAACCTTTTCCTTCTCCCCAGCTGAGCTGTGGGGGGGTGGAGGTGGGGGCCCAAGTGAGAATCGCGGGGGCCCCAACTGCTCCAGCATCACAGACGAAAGGGACCCAAGGCAGTAGCTCAAAATCCAAGCACACCTCTGAAATACGTGGATGAAATTAGTGACCCCATCTGGGGGACAAACGAGCTCCAAGCCCACAGGACTGGGGCTCGCCCCTCTCCACCACGTGGGACAAATCCCTGGACTGCCGCTTGGAGTGACCACTTCTCCGTGACATATGAAATGCCCAGAGGTCGATGCCTGGTCTCCCCCCACTCTGAGAACTAGACGACCAGTCCGTGGTTTGCTTACCTGGGGCACCTCGTACCTCAGACCCACCTTAGAATGCTGCCTGGCACCCAAGTGACAATGAGGGCAGGCCCCCTGCGACCTCGGGGGCAGGGGGTACCCAGAGTCCTGTGGCAGCTGCAGAGGATGCTGGTGTGAAGGACGGCTGGTTTAGGACGCAGCCAGCCCCCATGACCCCAACTCCCCGGGCGGCCGAGCTCCCCAGCATCGGGCTGGGACAGTGTGTTAAGCCGCAAGCCACCTGAGCTATTCTACCTGGAGAACAGAGACGGGAGGGAGACTGATGCCCAGACGGGTGTGTGTCTTTGGTGTCTTGGTCGTTTGAAAAAGCGGGGTGGTGGTGGGGGTGGGGGTTTCATCTGAAGGTTTTGGGGGTTTTAACTCCAAAACAAACAGCCTGTGGCCCATAGATGTGGAGGGGAGGGATTTAAATAACTATCCTCACAGACCCCTGACCTTCTGGGCGGAGGATTTCTTATGATTAATGAGTGGGCTTTGCTTGGCGTTTGGCGATGATAATTAATCTATTGAGGACTCTGTCCACTTCAATACATGACCAGCTAGGACATGATGAATTGTGGTCTGTCTGTCCAAAGCATTCCTCCCCACCTCCCCCGGGCTCCTATGGCACCCTGGCTTCAGACATGTCCGTTAGGCTGAAGTTTGCTCCCAACAAACCTCATCACGGCTCTTCCCAGTTCCCTCTCTCTCTCTCTTTTAATTCTCACTCGTTCTTGGCTGTCTGGTTTGGCTGAGTGTCAATAGGAAGGAAGTTGGGTGCCGCGTGGGCTCTCCCATGAACTGTCCCAATAAGTAGAGATCTAGTGTGCACAATGCCACAGAGCCGCACGGTTACAGTGCACGTGTACGACTTCATTAAGCTCTTAGCAGCGCCACGCGCAAGTCACCCGGTGTCCCAGTGCAGTAACAACTGCCGGCTTCCTCGTCTCAGGACGGCGCGGAATGACTAGCCGTACCTATCGGTGTCTGAGAGTTGCGGGGGCAATACCCGCGTCACCCAGAAGCCACTGAATAAACTCTGTTGTGTATTTAAAAAAAAAAAAAGTCGGGTGAGGACTTATTTTGAAGTTGCTCTCAACATGTGTGTAGGTTCCGATGGTGGTCTTTAACGGGCCGCCGTTTTATGCCTGATGTGTATTTTAGGAAAGGCAAAGGCTAGACCCTGAGAACGTGCTCTTATAGGGAATTGGAGGCTCTCATCGTCCTCACGCAGAAAACGCTTGGCTCTGGGCTACAGCTGAGCTGGCTGACGATGCAATGGACCCATATAAAGGCTTCCCGCAGGTCCATCACGTCTAACATTTTCTCCTTCTTGCTCCACATCGTCTCTCTGTGTCTCTCTCTCCACACCATCATACACACGCATTTCTTCCTACGTAAAGATAATTAGGGGTTTGTGTGCTGTGAGGGCCCCTTCCCACCTCCACAAACGCCACTATGTCCCCAAGGACGCATGCCCACGCTGAAGAAAGCCAGGTATCTGGTGAGCATGTGGAGTAATGTGTATCAACTCAGGAGGATCGCATTGGTGAGAGGGCTCATAAAATCACACAACCTAATGACAGAGACCTTGACATTCCAACTTCCTGGGCTCCTTGCCCTCTGTTTAAAGTACCCTGGTGCCAAAGCTCCCACCCCCCTCTTCCCCTTTCACTTTTCCTGTGGCTGGACATGAGTGCCAAAGAGGGGCATTTGTTGAAGCGATTGACTATGTGAATCTTAAGTCAAGGCCGATCGTTTGACCTTTCTGGATTGAACTAAATTCATCACCTATAATTTTATTTTTTTTTTTAAGCCCCAGGGCTATCCATCATCAGGACAGCACGGGAAGCCAATAGTACTCAGGCAACTGCGTCAGCCTCCCCCACACAAAGCACTTCCATCCCCCATGTCCTGTGCTGGCCTGCACAGGCACATTTCTGGGGTGCACTCTGAGGACTGAGGGTCAAAGGGGCCCCCAATCCACGGGTGGTAGCATTTTGGAACAGGCGTTCTTTGCTTCCCTAGGGCAGGTTGAGCCCATGCCAGGTTCTAAACGAGCCCCCTGCCACTGGAAATCCAGAGATTTCCAAACTGTGCTCCTCGCCGGAATCCAAAGTGAATTTCACAAAATTCCAAAAGGCGGAATCAGGATCGGAGCTGCGGGCCCTCCTTCTAGAAGGTGCCGCTGGAAATCACGTTCAGATTGTGGTGTAGTTCGGCGGCACACCTGAGGACCCACGTTATAGCCCTGCTGGTAAAATAAATGTAACAGCCGTCTCATTGAACATTTTAAGAAGGGTGAAAAATGCCCAGTGACCTCTGAAATCCAGCTGGGCTAGACTAAGGCTGCAGCGTCCCCATTTTGAAGGCGTCCTGGACGACGTCGCTGTGTTCTTGTACCTGAAGCAGGTGATGTGTCTGCCAGAACATTTGAGTGACAGAAGGAGTGAAGGACAATCTAATAAAGCGTCATAAAGCATGTGCATTGAAATGTCATTAAACTTCCAGAGAGGAGATGCAAAATCACCAAAAAAGGTAAAAGTCCTCATTAGTCTGATCTCTGAAGACTGTGGATCATTTCATTAATTTATAATTTATGAGTGTTTGACAAATATTGAAAAGTATGTAAATATGAGCAGGATAATGTCTTTTCTGTGGGAGAGAAGGAAATGACCCAAACGGTATGAGCCTGCAAGATTACACACAGGACCCAGCTCTCTGTTGTCAAACTGTGCCGCCCCTTCAGCCAACATATTGTGCAAGTGACAAGTGAAATAGTGCAGATAAACCAATGGTTTAAAACGTAATAAAGACAACAGCCATTTGCATTTTTTACATTTTATTACAAAGGTAATTTACTATGACACATTTCTGAATATAATTTATGAAAACATGTTAAGGCAATTACACCATGTGTACAGCACTCATAGTTACAGAATCCAGATAAATAATAATCTGATGGATCTTCAGAGACTTCCACGACCGAAAACATATCATAAAGGGGAACGCTTTATTTCAACAATGGGTTGTGCAAGGGGGGGAGACAATGGCATTAAAAGGTGAAATTAAGGATAAAAATCTTGATGAACAATAGAAAGGAAATGAATCCTATTCTTTCGTTACAGTTGCAAAATTAAATCTTCACAATGACAACGTGCTCATTTCACAGGGTTCATTATCAACTATTTCTCTCCTTCCCCGAGTCGATGTGAGCTGCAACGTATTAAAGGCTTCTTGGGAGGTACTTGCATATTTCCTCTTTCAAACTTCTGACCTCTTTTCTTTTCGCCCTTTCTCTTTTCTAAAGCACAGGATCGTGCCAAAGGGAAAGGGAAATTCATCACCTGAAGGTCACTCTTGTCTGAATAGATCCTTCCAGCAGCTTTTCTCTACCAGCTTTTCATGAGTTATCCAAAGGGGAGAAACTTCCATGGGGGGCAAGGGGCGAAACTTTTACATCTCAGAGCGTGCCAGGACAATGAAGTGTGCTTCACGCCTCCTCCCATCTGCAGAGGCGAATTTATTTTGTAACAACTGCATCACCTGTTTTACGACTGGGAGTACATGGTGACACACGTGAGACTCAGCCTCTCACTATTCTGACCGCCTTCCGGGGTGGGTGGGGGAGAACCTTCCTTCTTTATTTACAGGTACACTGCTTTGCAAATGTTTGAGCTTTCAAAGTCAATCATAAAGCTGCTGTGAAATGGGCCCTCTTCCTGCCTACTGGAGAAGGGGTGTGTGCGCCCTGGGTTTCTTCCACAACCTGAGACTCTCCGGGGTCTCCTGGATGCTTGCTAGAAAGACCTTTTAGGGAGAGTTACGTGATGGGGAGATTTACGTGATGGGGAGATTTACAGCCACACCTCCCCTCTCAGACCCATTCGATTTCTCCAACGTAAAAAAGTGGGTCGGGGGGAGCCTTTGATACAACTCAAATCCGATTTGGGGGTGGGGGTGGGGGTGGGAAACATAAGGAGTACCTAATAACTGAACCCTCGTCTTCTCTCTTCATTGGGAGGTCCTAGAAGAGCGCAAACTGGTCCCCAAAGCCTCCCCCTGCTCCCCATTTCAAACACCCGGCACCTCAAATGGTCATAGAGTCTTTGGAAGGTCTCTTGAAGCTGACCAGAGAGTCTTGTCCAGCGACTAAAGGTGGGCCAGCTCCAGGTGTGGCCACCTTAGAGCAGAGGGCAGGTGAGTTCCAGGGTTCAGTAACCAGGACTTCCGAAGTCCCTGCCCAACAGCTTTTGCTTTGCCCGGTCTCCTGTGAGGCGTCTGGCGTCCTCACTGACCACACTTGGCTGAGATGCCCACCACCCTCAGGGGAAGCTGGCTGCCACCCCTGCTCTGTGCTGGCCCACAGACCCGCAGTTCAGACGTTCGCTTCGGGGCTGGTCACTAAACCCTCCCCTCCCCATGCGCCGGGCTGGGTCGCCCTCCTACCCTTCTTTAAAGGAGATTCTCACACGAACACCAGGAATCAAGCCCCCCGTCCCCCACCGACCCTTAACCCAGAGGAGGCTGGAGCCTAATTCTGTTAGACCCGGCCTCAGCCGGCTCCCAGAGCCTCCTCCCTGCCTCCGGCGCTAGACGGGGCCAGGAGGTGGGCTGTGGGTTCGTTTTCACCGGGGCGAAGTCAGTGCTGGGCCGCAGCCTTTGTCTCCGTAGGAATGTTTAGGGGCTGAGTATGCTTTTGTGTTGCACCCAGCAAGCGAGGTCCCCAGGAGTCCCTGACCCCATGCCTGGCTGTGAGCACGGTTTCCCGGGACAACTGTGGCAGGGCCTGCCTCCAGGCGGTGGCCTCGCAGAGCTATGCCGCCACGCACCCCTGCTCCCCGCACACCCCTCCCCGCACCCCTGCGCGCGCACCGAGCGCCTCGCGGATACAAAGAAAAGTTCTTGGAGGAGCGCGGGGGAGGGGGAGGGACGGGAAAGAAGGAAACAGAGTTGCCCTGGTGGTGAAGCTACCTGAAGCCTTGGACTAGGCGACAACGAGAGGAGATATAATGAGGGAGACAGGATCCATAAAGAGAGGGGAGGAGACTAAAAAAATAATGCCTGTGGATGTGTCCATTCCATGGGCAGCAATCTTCTAAGAACACGTGCAACAGGGAAAGGGAGGCATTGTTCCCTGTTAAACCCCGCAGACGTGACCCCGTTTATGTCTGTATGGCTGTGTTTGGATGATTTACCGTATAGTCAACAACAAACTTTCCCGTGGAGTTGTGTTTTTTTTAATACTCCTTTGCTTGTCAAGCGTTTCTTTGCAAACAGCCAGATGATTTTAAAAAGAAGGCAAAGGAGAGGGAGAGAGAGAGAAAAAAAAAAAAGCTTCCACCATCATCACCACCCAAGAAATGATGAATAGCAGCGCATAGCTAATCGCTGGAGGGCGCGTTTACCAATTCATAATCATTTATTCTTGGTGATGTATGGCTCTTCCTCTTAAATCTGGAAAGCTTCTATTTGAAGGTGTAAATAGCTTTTTTTGTTTGTTTGTCTCGTTTCCTGCCGTAAACCTTCCTGCCTTAGCGGTGATGGATCTCATGCACAATTCGTCCCAGAATGCTATTTTGCAGGGGGAACACTCACTTTTGGAGATTAACTGGGGAGTCTGTTACATATTAATGAAGCCGGGAGATATACTAACGTTTTGGTAATTTAGTTATTTGTGTCTATAGCTATCGTAGTTATTTTCTTTTAGACCCCTGCGGTTCTTCTCCATCGAATTAAAAAGTGGTCCTTAGAATTATGTTGTGTTTTTTTTCCACTGGCAACTAAATGCCATTTAATGTGAAAAACAAATGTTGACTTCTCTCTTGAAGGAAGAGTGTGTTTCTTGGTAAGACATCAAAGTGCTTTAAACTGTATTGGTGGGTTATGCTATGCCCTTACCCAGGGCCCGTGCTAAAGCAGTCACTCACAGGGCAACAAAGAAAAATGACGCCTTGGTCTGTGTGTATCTCAGGAAAAATTTTAAAAAAATTGTTCGATCTTCCACAAGAGGAGAAAGCTAAAAACTCTAGGATAAAAATGTTCCTGGTTAGAAGTCCCCTACCCACTCCCCCAAAAAACATTGGGGAATCTATGCCTAATAAATGTTGGGCGTGCAGGTGAAGGGGGAGGGGCAGGCAGTGCTCATTGATTTCCAAGTGGATAATTAATATCCCCCCAAATGAGACTTCATTAATGCCTGTGTGTTCTCGGAGAGGGTTTGGGAGTGAATGGCAACCCCAAACAGAAACCACACTCTAGCTAAGCGGTGGCATCGCAGCCCGGGGTAATAGCACAGACATTGTCTGTTTTCCTGCAGGATTTTATTTTTTTTAATGCTCCGGGCTTGCCACCAAGGATCAGGGAGATTGTCTGTGGACGGGAAGCCTCCCCCCCACCCAGTTTCCCCACGTCCTGTGGAGGACGCCAGACCCCTGCCCAGTGGCAGGAGCATGGACAGGAGGGAGGAAACGCATTTTCAAAATGCTGAGCTTGGAGTGCAAGGAACACTCCTAGGAACCGTGTGAGAAAAGGAGGGTCACCCATTTCCACTTCCACGGAGCCCCCAGACCGCCTGCTGCATCCGGGGAAGCCAGGACGTGGCAAAACACCCCCTAGGGACCTGTCTGACCCTGGGGACTGACAAGGTGAATCTTAGTCCCTGGGCCCTCAGGAGGGCCTCCACCGGGCGGGTCTTTTTCCCCTCCCCCCAAAGGGAGTTCTCTAACAGCCCCCTCCTCACAGAAGCCCCAGTTTGGAGCTCTGGGCTGGGGGCCTTCCAGACCAGCATGGGCTGTGGGGGCAGCTTCCAGAACAAACAGACTTTCTAGAGCCACGAACCCCTGAAGCGTGAGGGGGCTGGCCGGCCCCGGCGCCCCCTTTTGTTTGGGGGGCGGGGGTTGCGAGTTATGTGCTTTCTAAAAATGTGGTTTGGAGAAATAGAAAGGGCCTTGAAAACGTTGTTCCAATGCGAAAGGGACAAATTAGGAGACACTTTCAGTGATCAAAGGCGAGAGGGAGAGTGTGCCTGGGCCTTGACAAAGCTTGACTTATTCACTCCCCCTGGTTCGCAAGCCGGGGCAACAAGCGTGTCCCCCAGGGACAAGGCGCCCTATTCAGATTGCAGGTGTGATGTGGGCCGGCGTGCTCGGCCGCATTATGTCAAGGTTGTTGGAGATTAGTGTTCCAACTTCATAACTAAAGCGCCTGATTTACATGGGAGGGGGGAGGGGGAAAGGCCCCCTCAGCTGTGAAAACAAAATCACTGAACGCGTGATCATCGTCAGGGCGGCTGATATCCCAAGACGAGCATTGTTCTGGGCCGGGCTGAGGTCGCCCGGCCCCCTTACACTGACACAGGGCCAGGCTGGGCCCCTGACCACCCCCCACCCCCAGCGGATTCTGGAAGAAAAGGTGATGGTGGCTGCAAGTTTGTTTGAGGCCTAAGAAAGCCAAAGCGCAGGCTTCCCTGGGAGCCCCCAGATCTGGGTTCACGACTTTCTTTCACAAAACTTTGTGTGTGGGGGGGTATTCAGAGCCTCAGGGATACCCAGTGGTCTTTTGTCTCAAGGTTGGAGTGGCTCCAGCATGACTTCTGGGGCTGGAGCACTTGTCATAAAGTGCTCTGGGCAGAAGGAGCTTACCCCTGGGGTGGGGGTGGGGGGGTTCATGGAGGGGGATTGGAGAGCTGGAGACACTGACTAAGGACTAGGACACACCCCCCCCCCCCCCCCCAGATTCCCTGGGCTGCCTCTGAGCAGGACAAAGCCCTGGGGCCAACCTCTTTCTTCCAGAAGAGCTGCTGCAGATGAGAAGACCAAACGGTTATACTTGTACCGTGTTTCCCCGAAACTAAGACATCCCCCGAAAATAAGACCTACTTACAGTTTTGCCTCTCGCTGAATTACATATAAGGCATCCCCCTGAAAATAAGACCTAGTGCATCTTTGAGAGCAAAAATTAATATAAGACACTGTCTTATTTTCAGGGAAACAGGGTAGCTTCCACCTCACTTCCTCCACACTCTCCATGTTTTATTTTCCCCAGGAATGGGGAGGGTGGTCTAACTCTATGACCTTGGTTCTTCTCCCCGCCCCACCCCCCTCCCCTCACCCCCTGCCCTCCGGGTGGTATTTGAAGCCCGATTTCATACCCCCATAAGTGTGTCTGTGCCTTCCAAACACCCCCCCGCCCCCCAATTCCCACCGTGCCCCAACCCAAGAGAAGACATGCAGACAAGAGGTCTGTGGTTGGGACCCCAGAAAAGGCATTCCAATATAGATATGTATTGTAATCTAACCCGCGCTATCTTTTGTGAGAGTCAAGCTCCTTAAGGCGATTTCCATTGAGATCTGTCCTAGAAGAAATGGGTCAGTTGGGGACAAGGTGAGAAAAAGCTGCGAACCATTGTCTGGCCCGGAAAAGGTTGTTAAGTCAGCGCTTGGTGGCTGACGTGTCAGGGGAAGGTGGAAAGAAAGGCTTTATTCAGGCAGCTCCTGCAACGTTCCCAGCTCTTACAAAAGTGTTTCTACATGCAGTCTTCTTACCTCTTCTCTTAATTAAAAAGTGGAGCCATTAGAATAGCACCTGCGTTGTGGTCGGATGGTGCCTGCATACTAATTCCGGAGCCTTTACAACCACTCATTATAACTAAAATCAGAGATGGAAGAAAACACAAGGCTCTCGCTCCCAAAGCCTTGCTAATCCCCTTTTAAAAGGGGTCTGGTGAAATAATTCAGAACAGTATCCGGAAGTTGGATTACCAGTCCTTTTTCTCTTTTTTAACTTTTTTTTTTCCTACAATGAAATGATATTTCACACTTAAAGAACGCTCTGTTTTTCTCCAACAGTTTGTTTTGTTTTGTTTTGTTTTGTTTTGTTTTGTTTTGTTTTGTTTAAGAAAGTTGGCAGGTGTCCTGGCCGTTAGGAAGTCTTTGGCTATGGAATCCTGCAATGGCAGGAAGACGTAGGGGATTTTGATGGCATGTTTGTCTTAGGTGAAAGTGGGCACAGTGTCCTGCACAATTCCTTATGTGCATCCATTTATCAGGAGACCGTCCTGTCACTCAGAGGAAATAAATAAGCCCAGCTTTCTTCTGGAGATAGATCTTCATCACTTAGAAATACGGGTATACACATTTCAGGCACAGCACTTTTGACCAAGATCTTGAGTGTGTGTGTGTGTGTGTGTGTGTGAGTGTGTGTGTGTTTTAAACACTTAATGAATACATTACAAATACAGCAGCCAGAGGTGTCCACGAACCCTTGGCCAGAACTTGCAGGAGCGCACACCGGGGAAGGGTGAGCTGTCTGAAGTTTCTGCCTAGTTCTGGTGAAGAACATTATCCTCAGCTGGCAAATCTGATCTTGCCTGGGCCTGTGTCAGTCACAGAGGAGAGAAAACTGGGTCACCTTTCTGATATTTGGTATAAAACACCTCATCATATTGTTGGGTTCCTCCCCCGCTTCTTTTTGCCATTATTTTTACCACTTCCCAGTACAACCGAAACCACAGCAACGTACCCAGTTTTGGTTTCTTCCCTCTGCAGACATTTCTCCTCAGCTGCCGATTCACTGAGGTTCAGAATCATGTATATCCTTGCTCTCTGCTTATTTTGAATTGATCAATATACTTGCCCTTCACGTTAACTCATAGAGACTTGACTCTGGATCTAAAGAAGCCAAAAATGCAGGGCAAAAAATCAAGTCCATCTCTCTGGACATCGGAGAGCTGTCTGGAAAATATCCAGTCATATCATATGAAAAATAGAGGCATGTATGGCTGGATTTTTTCCCAGACCGCCATCTTATTTACATTTGATTAATTGCATCTTGAGGCAGCTATTTACTTCAATTTTTTTCCCTAGGTAGCTGTTTTGTATGTTTGCAACAGCCACTGGAAGATTCAGAGGCAAACCCCAAAACTTCCCTTATTGAGTTTTTCTTTTTTCCTGAATGGGGTTCAAGTCTAACCTTGATAAAGTTGAAAAGAAAAGCTCCCAGGTATTTTCCTCATTGAAGACCTTTGGGTAAAAAAGGCAAATGCTGTCCTAATTCCCAGACAGGAAGTTGGTGACAAGTGGAACATGTTTTTGTGGGATCCCTTGTTGACCATGATGTTATTAATTTTCCAGGAATGAGGATTCAGTAATGGAGACTATCATTATGAAAAAGGTCCTGATGCCTTCCCGGGAAGAATGTGCTTTTGTGTGACTTTTCCAGATATGCTCTGTTCTTGGTCACCCCCCACCCTGGCTCCCCCCCCTCCCTTATCCTCACCTTCACACCTGGATCTTAAAAAGCCCAGTATGGGCCTCACATGAACTGCAGAGACTTATGATAAAAATAAATCCACATCTGGGCAGGCCAGACTATAGAGTTTACAGTAGTGCAAGTGTCTTAACAAGTCATCGGGGGCAGGCGTGGCATCAAGACTATCCTGTTTCGGTCACTTCTTTCTGCACTGAAATAAACTTGATTCCCTGGACACTTTCTTGGGCCTTTAGAAGAAGTAATGACATCTCTTCCTCATCACCCAGCTGCATCAGACTCTAAAACTCTCAGAGAACACAGACTTACTGGTTCCAGGATCCTCAGCTAGCCTAAGTATTGGCTAGGGAGACCCACCTGCTACGGAGCTTGAACAGCCGCCCCACCTCCACCCCAAGTGACCCCCATTCTCAGAGACCCAACTCAGAGCAGATATCAGAGACACGACCTTATCCTGTGAGTAATAACAACACAAGCCTAGCAAACAACATGTAAATTCACAATGTTTTGAGGATTCGCTTATTTAAGGCTCCAAACAAACTTGTGGAGGAGATGCATTGCAATTCTACTTCCCTAGATGAGGAAACTAAGAAACAGGAAGCTTTCAGCTCTTATCGGGGCCACAGAGCCGGAGGCAGACAAGTGTGAGAGCCTGGCTCCTAGCCACCAGGCGGTGTGGCCTAGGCCACTGTTACCTGGAGCTCCTATTTGAAGGAACCAGGCCCTGAGGCCCAGGAGAAATGATTAGCAAGCTAAGACTTTACCCCATGACACTCAGAGCTGCCACTGGGTTCCGGGAGGGAGGTAACTACCCCAGGGGCCAAGGGTGTTTCTAGGCTGGGGTGAGGCTAGCCAAGGGCACTCGAACATCCAGTGAACTCAACCCAAAGGTTACACCCTTCAACCTTCCGTCACAAATGAAGGTTCAGAGGAGGGCTGAGCTCTCCCAGGGGCTAGGAGACTCAGAACACTTCCTCTCTCCTCTCTTTGATTCCCTGATGCCCTCCCCGCCTGACCCCAGCTCTGGCCAGGACAGTTTAAAGGCAGGCCTTTCCTTCTCTGAAGGCGGCAGGGAACGCCCGGGGGGCGGATGTCCCTCCTGCTGACGCCCCTTTCTCTCCACTTCCGGGAATGGTCCGAGCTGCAACTCGCAGGGGCGCTGGCGGCGCGGTGCAGTAGGGCAGCTGGGGACAACGGGGATCTCTCCTGGTGCGGCCCTGCGGCTCCAGGCAGCTGCATGGGGAGCCGGGGGGAGCCCAGGAGGGGGGGGGGCCGGGCTCCTTCCTAACTCCTTGCTCACCCCACTCCCCGCACGTGAACGCGCTTCATGAGCGCGCGCTCTGGGGAGACAGGCGCAGCAGGAGGGACCCCCTCCAACTAGTCCCGGAGCTGGAGCTGGGGAATCCTTCTCCGTGAGGGACGGGAGGGGGCGCTAACCCCAGCATTAATGTCCTTGGACCGCCTCCCCGGGGGCTCCCACCGATCTGGCTGTGTCGCACGGTTCCAGCGGCCTCCCCCTTGGGACAGCCGCCTTAGCCCAGGCGCCTTTGCGCACTGGGATGCCTCCCCCACCCCAGCCTCTGTTCAGGCCGCTGCAGCCCTAGCGCTAGGAGCTGGGTCTCCAAGAGGTTATGGAAGAAGACCCAGGGTGGGGACTCCCAGAGCCACCGCCTCCGACTCAGTGCAGCCACACCCAGCCAGGCCCGAGGAAACCCACTTCTTTGCAGTTATAAAGGGGCCTGCGGGGAAGCCGGGATGGCTCAGCAGGTTAAGCGCTGGCTTTGCAGCCCCCAAGGATCGAATCCCAGCCCCGGCCTGTGCTGAACTGGGTGTGCTTCCCATTGGGAAGGCCCCCAGTTCGGTTCTCGAGCCTTCCCCCCCACACACACACGTTCGGCCCCTGGCTCGAAGGGGTGTACCTCCCATGTTGGAGGCCCCCTCCCACTTGTGTGGAAGGAACCCATGCGGAAAAACTGATGATGACGTGCAGCTGTGGAAACTGCTCTGGGCCCTCCCCCTTCTCTCTGTTTCTTTCTGTCTGTCTCTATCTCTGTCTCTGGCAAAAACAATAAAATAAATGTTAAAAAAGGGGAGGGCCTTCAGGAGCCTGAACCGGCTCCGCACCTCACAGTAAGAGCAGGATAAAAGAGGGGGGACCCCAGCACCCCCCACCCCCCTCCCAGGCCTAGAGACTCAGTGACCTCTATGGAGGTGGAAGGAAGGTTCTGGTGATTCAGGGGATTCTGACACATCTGACCTCATGTCTCCAGTGGCAGGGCCCCCAGGTAGAGGCCTCTGCGTCAGATGCTAAAGCCCCGCTGAAGGTGCCAGTCGGGGTGCAGGAAGGGTCTCTGTGGGCCGTAGTCACACAGTCTTGGGGCTTGGTGTGTGCTGCTACCCAAGTGGGGTGGAATCAAACCAGAAAAACTCCTGCAGCCCGCTGTGTCCTGGTACCCCCCTCAGGGCTTAGGTAGGGGTTGGGGTCAGCCTGCCCTCTCTCTCTCTCTTCCCTTGTTTTTGTTCCAGGCCTTTCCCTGGGAATGGCAGAGGCAGTGTGTGGAAGGGTGCACCGTGGGCCGGCTGCAGGAAGGTAAGCTCCTCCTGGCTGATGAGTTCCAATGTCACTAGGGTGACAGGTGGTGACAGTGAGGGAGGTCCACTGTGGTGGATCCTTCTGTTTTCCTACCTGAACAATTAAACTTCTCAGAAGTCCCTGTGACACGTGGGGAAGGTGGGGGAAGCGCACTGGAGACGGAAGGTAGGAGGGCACCACCGCGTTTGCAGGGCGATGAAGCAGTAAGAAGACACTCAGATTCAACAGAGGAAGGAAAACGTCATGTCCTTTATTTCCAGAGAAAATAGCAAAACAGTTCCATGTACACAACGGTCTTTGGAGGGAAAAAACAATCACAGATTTTAATGGATGTTTACATATTTACAGCAAGAGTTCAGCCACAGCTTTCAACTAGGTTTTCATCCAACAATCACTTCCAGTCAAATACATAACAACTTTTTTTTTTTTCTTCCTTTTGTGTGAGTTCACAATTTAAGGATGCTAAGGGGGCAGATGATAAATCACAGACAGGGTGGGCAAAGAGGGTTCCTAAATAGTCTAAGGTTTCAGGCAGTCATGTGTGTGTGTGTGTGTGTGTGTGTGCGTGTGCGTGTGCGTGTGTGTGCGTGTGTGTGTGCGTGTGTGTGTGTGTGTGTGTGAATTATGATCACAAAACATTTGCCTGGCTATATAATTCACATTCATTGCCATCATTACATTTTCCCATAAATTAGTGATATAAATAAACATATGGGGACCTTGAGTAAGCAAATAAAAATCAATGTAAGAGACAAACACTTTGTGGCAACTATAATAACAGCATGGATTACATACAGCTTGGGGAAAGTTTACAAATCATTTAGTCAAGCACGCATGGGGGTACTGGAACGCCCTGGTTTGTTTAAACCACCTTTAAAACCACAAGAGGAGGTTTGGGGAAGAGGGGGTCTTCTGGGCACAAGAGGGCATGAGGGACTGCCTATGCAGAGGGCGGCTGCGGTATGTCTGGCTGCACTGCTGGGTCCCTGACTTGCTGACTGTATCTTCTGAACTCTGGTTGCCAAGAGGCTGGGGATAACAGGACCTTGTACAAACGTCTCTCTCTACCTCCAGCCACGCTCCTTTCTGTTAGTAGCAGAAAGGGCTTGCTGATGGCTCCAGTGAGAACAGACAGACAATGGGCCTATTTTTAGCAGAGATTGTCTTGGAAGGAGCACACAATATTAACAACCCCGTGGCTTAGGTTCCAAAGATCCAGGGCAAGAATACGAGGAGCTTGAGGGTCCCCCGGGGGAGGCTGCAGGTGACCTGACTTGGACGGATTGAGTGCAGGCCGGGGCAGAGAAACAAACACACGCAGTGTGGGTTGGGGGATGCTCACTCTTCCTACATACGTCCCCACACCCCAAAGCCTTTGCAAAGGTCCCCTCAACATGTGCACAGCTCCCCCAGCCTTGGGCCTGCGGTCCCTGGGTTCCATTCCTCTTTCCCTTAGCAGGACTTGGCCCTAAAGTTATCAGTTAAGGTAGTGTGCCTGTATGGATTGATTTTTTTTTTTTTTTTTTAAGAATTTTGATTTTATCTCTTTAGAAACGGTTGGGACCAAACAGGGCAGAGGGAGTTTGACAGAGAGGAGAACAAATCGCTGACAAAGAACCTTTTACGTTTCATTGGCGTTGTTAGGACGACAGGAAGGAATGTCTCAGATAATAACTCCCACTTCAAAGATTTCTCAGCTCAATAGAGAGCGGGCCATCCTTTTTATTCAACCACAAGGACTGGCACTAAAGGAGGGTCCACTATTTGATTTTTTTTCCACCATGTTTATTTTTCCCCTATTCACTGGGGTACTTGGATAAAATAAACAACAAGACAATTAAGGGAACATGGACTTCTAACTTTCCTGCCATCTTCAGTATTCCCTTGGCCTTGGGCTCTGAGTTCCTGCCCAGGGCCGGCCTGGGTCTGAGTTGTAGCTACACACCACCCAGGGGAGACACAAGTGTGGGAGGCTGCAACAGACTTCTGGGACAGAGCCGCCCAGTGGCCTTTGCTGGGGGCCAACTTGGAGACGTCCCAAGGGTGCAGCCGGAGCTTCTTCCCAGACTCATCCCAGGCGCTTCCCTTGCCCTGCGAGTCCCATTCCAACTCAGGCCGCCACCTTGCTCTAGATGCAGAGAGGTGCTTTGCCCCAAATCGAGCTTCAAAAGGATGCTCATTTGCTAAGCATCTGAGGTGGCCCTAAAGTTATTCACTCCTGACCTTAGGAGCCTCTTTGGGGGGCGCAGCCAGGATGCACAGGAATCCAGCTCCTTCCCTTTCCCGCAAGCGTCCCCCTACATTAGAGTGCAGGGTGAACCCCTAAAGGTCCCCGGGCGAAGCAGGTCCCAAAGAGGAAGTACAGACTGGAGAACGCAGTGACAGTATTAAATGGCGTGAAAGCAAAGGTCAGCGCAAATGTATCTTAATAGAGTGTCTGCAGTGAAGTGCGCTGCTTTTGAAGCGCCCGCTCCCCGCGTGCATTTCCATGGCGAGCCTAACGCGGCATGCTGATGCAGCGTCAAACTCACACTTTCAACCCCAAAACCCGGCTCTTTGAACAACCCGAGCTTGATTAGACCTTTCTCCTTTTCTTTCCCCTCTTACAAACCATTTCCTCGCCTTTAGAAACTCAGCCATCAAACCCCAATGCGCTCTCTGATCACCGCAGTAAAGCAGAAACAAAGGGGACTGAGCGGCGATTCAAGCGGCCCTTTTCTTCCCTCGCATTATTATCCATTTTTATTATGATCGGGAACAAGTGCCCATTCGCGTGGGTTTTGTTTACCGGAAATTAAATGAAAATGATTTAGTCCGCGTCAAACAAAAATATATACTTGTATACACAAGAAAAAAGGGTCTGTTAGACGTAAATATTATGTCCTTAATGAAAGGCCTGGCCGGGCTCCAGGCCCGGCCTTTGAGGATTGCAGTGCGACGTGCCCATTGCCATAGAAATCCTAACTTACCATGAAGATGCACCGTGGCGAAGAAACATTGCTTTGTGCACGGCCCCTTTGATGTCCTAGGCGCAAGAGGCGGGAACTCAGCTGCGCACGGCCGGGCTACCTTGACAGCAACGCGGTGGACATCTGTAACAAGCAAATGAAAAATTAAAGGCGATTAGTGGCCAGCCAAACATTTTAATTTTATTTCACTCTTTGGTATGGGGGGCGGGGGGGTGGGGTGGGAGACAACATGGGGTCTGGAGACAGAAGAGAAAGAAACGAGTCCCACTTGGGGAGGGGAGAATTTTTAAACATCAGAAGAGGCCCGTGTCTGGGATGCTCTCTGCACCTTGCTTGGCCTTGGGGAGGGGTATCCTCGCCCCCCCATGGGAACGAGGTGTGGGCTGCCCAGCCGGGGCCTGGCCCAAGCAGCCGCTGGGCCCGAGTGTAGTGGGGGAAAGAGGGAAGGGAGCTGTCCTCCCACCACGACAGATTTGCTAAGGGTGGACTGGGAAGACCCTGTGTTTTATGAGGGTCATGAAAACAGGCCCATGCTAGTGAGTCCGTCATTTATCGGATGGAGCTACCGAGAATGGCCCGAGGTGTCTAAAGAGGAGAGAGGAGGAGAAACCCCAGGGGAGTGGCATGACTAGGACTTTGTTGCTCAACTTTTAAAACTGAGTTCTTCAGGGCCTTCCCAGTAGGTGGCAATACCGTACCCCTACTGATCCCCAAATGCTTAGGAGACTGGGGTGGTCTGCCCCAAACGCCCTTTTCCCCTTCTCTTCCTTCCTTCTAACGATTTATTTACTTACGTTCTCCAAGTCTCAGCAAGCATTTACAGGAAGCCCCCATTTGCCCTAAGGGAAGCAGACTGGGAAACGGGCCCCAATTCCCCCACCCCCACCCCTTGGCAACGATGACAAAGGCCCTGCTCTGCCCCACCCCCAACATCTGGGTCTTTTTCTGAGAACTCGGGTACCCAGCACAGAAAATACGCATTCAGTCGAGACCTGTTCAGTGCATTGGGTGTTTGCCTTCAAAATACGTACACCGGCAGCTCATCTCTTGTTCCCTCCCCTTTAAAAAAGTGTAAGAGGGGAAGCCGGGATGGCTCAGTGGGTTAAGCAGCGCTCACTTTGAAGCGCCGGAGACCGGGGATGCGGAACCATATGCTGAACTGGGGAGTGCCCCCAGTTCAGTTCTCTCTGTCTCTGTATCTCTCTCTCTTCTCTCTCTGTCAAAAATAAATAAATAAAAAATATATTTTAAAAAGTGTAAGAGCAACACCGCGATTTTTGGGAAAGGCCATCGGAGAATGGATGCGATGACTCCAGCCACTGACGGCCCAGGTCGGATCCCAGGGCCATGGAGGCCTGGTCTCCCTGACGTCCTTGGCTCACAGCCCACCCAGTGCCCAGCACCCACAAGATCCCACAGGCAGCGACTGGACAGAGTGGGGGTGGGGAGGTGATGGTTGGTCCAGAGAGGCCTCCAGGCCTCCTGTATGTCGTGTTGTGTGCATTCACCCCCTAGCCCAAGTATACAGTATACACAGAGCGCAGAGTGGACAGACAGGCAGACAGGAAGCTACGCGCTTGGGCCAGTCCACGGGGGAGAGGGACACAATCCGCAGGGGGATGGTACCTAACTCCTCTCCTCTCCTTCCGAGAAGTGGTTGGAAATCTGGGGAACGGGAACGCGCATATTTTTGCTGCACAGGGGAGCTGGGGGAGGAGAAGTGTGGGGAAGCAGAAGAGGGAGGGACTGGGAGATGAGACAATGCAGAACTCAGGCCTTCCCTGTGACACCTTAGGCCTTCCGAACTTGGAGGGTGGGGAGCTCCAGGTGGGGGCTGGGCAGAGCCCGGGCCAGTCCCCGAGGCCCAGGCCTCCAGGAAAACGTTGCCCATTCTGGGAACGACGTGAGGACTCTGTGGTCTTTTGCCATGGGCAGTTTCCTAGACTGAGCGCACACCAACTCTCCTAACCCAGCTATTTTCTTCCTGCCTGTCTCTCTTTCTACTTTCTCTACCCCAACACTGCTTTCCTGCTTCCAGGGTCCTGGGTGTGACTGTCGATGAACTATGAGCACTGGATTTCTATTTTAAAATAATGGGCATTTTTTTTGCAGCAGGTTCCATGAGCTCTAACAACTTAGTGACTGACTGACTGAGACTTCCTGCCTCCTTCCTTCGCTCCCTCCCCTCTCTTCTCTTCTCCCCAAAGACTCAGCCCCGACTAGCAGCTAGTGTAGCAGAAGCAGCGACCGCAGCGGCGGCGGCAGAGCCGGGTGGTGGCTCCAGCTTGGGGGCGCTGTGGCGGCAGCCGCCACCGGGCCTGCGCCTGGACCAACGTACCATTCGCTCAAGTCGGTACCACGCGCCGCCGCCGCTGCCGCCGAGGGGGCCACCGGGGGCTCGCGGCCCAAGTCCGACGAGGGCGACAGGAGGGCAGATGGCGTTGCCGAGTCGTAGCCGGAGCTGGGCGGCGGCGGCGGCGAGCGCCCGTGGACCTTCATGTGCTTGCGTAGCGAGCTGGGGTGCGTGTAGCACTTGTCGCAGCCGCGCACTTTGCACGTGTAGGGCTTGTCGCTCGTGTGCACGTGCGAGTGCTTCTTGCGGTCGCTGCTGTTGGCGAAGCGCCGCTCGCAGCCCTCGAACTCGCACCTGAAGGGCTTCTCGCCTGGTGGGGAGGCAAGGCAGACACGTTAGTGCGCGGAAGCCGCAGCCGGGCTGGGCCTCGCAGCCCTGCCCGGGGTCTCTTCTCATATTTGGGGAGGGGGGGGGGGAAGAACCGGTGCAGATTTTTCAGAAAGCTTCCTCTTCGGCCCCTCAGGCCCCCCGCACTCCCATCCCGGCTCAGAGTTCGACCTCTGAGCTGCCTCCTGCCGGCTGCCCCTCCCCCTCCGCCTCCTGGGCCTGAGGGAGGGCACAGGGTGGGGAGGAGGAGGAGGAGCGACCCAGACTCCATCTTTGTGAAGTTTCCTTCCTGGGAAATCCTGATCCTCGCCCGTTGTTTTCTCCCAAAGTTTCTCCACTTGGAGCTAGCAACACCTCTGCCCGGAGAATACGGTTGACTAGGAGCCGGGTGCTGCTCCATTTAAAGTTCCAGCCAGACGCCTCTGCCCACCCCACCCCCCAGCCCAGCGGGCTCCTCCACCCCCCATACACACACCCAAATTGTCTCCTAAAGTAGGTTTTGCAAACGCCAAAGCGGTGGGACCCCTGAAGCACCGCAGTGGGTGCGCACTGCGTGGGCACAACGTGGATGGGTGCTGTAGAGAAAGGTACTGCCAGCAGTGATTCACTTCTGAGGCGATTTCTTTATGGGACATGGGACCTCCTCCCCCTTCCCTTCTACCCCCTGAGGGCAAACATTTAGCAGCATTCTTCAAATGGTGCCTAAGCCATCGGGGATCCCTCTAGATACGCGCGCCGGCGATGCTAGTTTATGACGCAGCTCCGGGAGGCTTATCCGCAGGCAGCCGGCTCTCCCAGTCTGAACTGGGAGGGACCGACTGGGCTCCCCACCCCTCCGCGCCTGGCCGTGGTCCCCGGCAGGCCGCAGCCGCGAGGCCCGCGCCGCCAGGCCGGATCGGAGGCCTAGCCCGCAACCGCGGCCTTGAACGTGGCGGCTTCAGTGTGAGCGCAGTTGCCGCAGTCAAGCCAGGCCCGGCTCCGCAGGCCCGACGGGGGCGAGCGGGCAGCCGGGGTCCACCCGCGAGGGGCTCGGCAAGCCGTGAGCGCGCCCTGGGGTGGACCTGCTGGCCCAGGACCGAGTCCCCGTGCGGGTGCTCACCGCAGGCTGGATTCGCCGGTGTTTGCGGGGAGAACAGGGCACCGAGAACCCGGAAGCCCAGGTTCCTGCCGGAGCTGCAGACGCTGTGAGAAGGGAGGAAGTGTCTGGGCGCCTTTAACGCCGTGGATGCTGCCAGGCGCCTGGGTAGAGGGGGAGAGGTGCGGGGCTGGCGGACTGTTGCTTTTGTTATCGCCTCTCCCGCCGTTTCCGGGAAAGACGAGAGCTTTGGGACAGGTTTGAACAAACAAAGCCCCTCTTCCCGGGCTCTGCTAAGGCTCCGGCGGAGGAGAGGTTTGCGTATAACCTTCTCCACGAGGCAGATGCTTGTGAGCCCAGGGCTCACCCCCGCCCGGCGGCCGGGCCCTCTCCCTGCAGAACCAGTGCTGGTACAGAGGACGCCGGAACCGTGCTGGAACCTGCCTTTTCTCGGGACACCGGTACCGTTTTATGTAAAAAGCAAATGAGTAAGAGAAATGCAGGATATGTCACTGCTCTTATTTGTTGCTCATTTTTTCTCCCCTCTGATCTCCCTTTGCATCTGCAAAACTAAAACTTCCTCCCTCCCTCCCTCCCTTCGTTTCTTCCTAAAATCACTTACAAGAACCATGCAATTCAGGGCCTGCAAAAGAAAACAAACTTTGCTGAGCAAATAGGAGAAATGGCGCTTGAGACTTCTTGCCGCCCACCAAATATCTCCCCCCACACACATACACACACTCATTCCATCTTGTGATTGCCTCGCTAGACATTCATGTAAATCAGAAACAACGATTTCGTCCCAGACAAGGTGCAGAGGCAAACAAAACAAAACAAAACAAAACAACTAAAACAGGGCCCTGAAGGTGATATCGGCAGCCTGCAAGTTCCCAGGCCGCTGGGAGGCCAAGTCAGACGGCGCCCCCCTTCCTCCGCGCCCTAGTGGCCTCTCCCGAGTTGCAGGGGATGCCCTGGTCTCCACGTGTAATACTGCCCCCCTCCAACTCCCTGCATCCTGCCCGCTACGCCCCCGCCCCCATGTCCGGGCGCTGCGCCCTGAGTGGGTGCACATGGAGAGGCAGGCTTGATCCAGGGCCCTGCATCCTGCCCGGAGCAGCCTGGGCCTGGGACTAAGTCGTGGAAGACCCAGAGTCTCCTACCAGCCGGGAGAGGACTCTCCCTGCGTCCGCGGCCAGCAGGCCCGACAAATTTCAGCAGCAGCGAGGCGCTTCGCTAGCGCCATTGTCTCGCACTTGTGGCGGGGCAGGGTCGTCCAAGCATCTCCGACCCGTACGGTTTCTTCCCTACCTCGGATCCCTACCCTGGCCTCTTTCTACCAAATGCCCGGAAAGATGGGGCAAGCCCCCCAGCCCAGGGGGCCCTGGATGCGCCAGACAGCGGGGACTGGCCCAGGTATCCCTTGAGGCGGCACCACTGTTCCGGGCTTGCTGTGATCGCCACAGCAGAAACCTTTTGGCCTGGACCGGGTGTGCAGAGGGACTGTTCAGCTGCCTCAGCAGCCGGGCCGGGATTCAGATCCAGGAGAATTTTCACTCCTGAAAAAGATCAGCTCTTATTCGCTGCATCCACAACGGGAGGAAACGAAACGCCATTAATATTTGAAAAGGCAATTATTTTCCTGTTGCATCGAGAACTGTCTTCATGAATTATTTGTAGCGAGGTCTATTGCCATTTGAGAAACATTTTGTTGCGGTTTTTTTTTTCTCTCTCTCCCCCTCTTCATTATTTAGGAGCGGGGTTTGAGGGAAACACCGCTAGAGCAGGCGAAGCTCTGTACATTATTATTATGATTTTTTAACGCCAGCGATAAAGAATCAGGACTGCCAGGAGAAAGGCTGCACTTAGAATTCTGTGCTGAGAGACGCCAACCTGAGCCACCCCGGTCGCCCTGAGCTTGCTTCTCTGCTGTAGGTCGGTGCTTTGCACTAAGAATTTAACCATTTTCTGCTTCACGGACTTCAAACACTAGGCCGGCAAAGAGCAGTAAAAGTTTGTTTGTTTAAAACACCCCCGTCATTAAAAACGTGTCCCTTCCCTGGCTCAGGCTTGGCTACCTTCGTGGTACCTGCCACCAGTTTGTGGAGTAGGGAGCCTGTGGGTGGGGATCCGCCTCTCACCTCTTCTCACCTCCCCGGGGAATAAAACTGGGGGGTGGGGGCTGGGAACCAAGGCTCGCGGAGGAGAGGGGCGCATCCTGGAGACAGCGCTGGGAAACCCACACATTTCCAGATCTGCTCCGGAAATAGAGCAGGACACTAGCTCTCCCACCCCCCACCCCGGCGTGTGCCCGGGGGTGGGGTGGGGTGGGGGGTGGGTCTGGATTCAGGACCTTCTTCAAGATTTCAGGGCTTGGGGGCGAAGGCAGGGTGTCTTCAGCTCCTTTCCCTACCCCCGCCATGCCAGACTGGGGGAATTCTTCGACTCTAATAATTGCCAATGTTTCCACCAATACTACAGGTGAGGAAGGCAGAGAGCCAAGGCGGAGCAGGAGTGGCGCAGAAGCTGGAACTTATCTTATTCCCTGGTCTCGCCAGTGGTTTCCTGTGAGCAACCTTTATCTCCCGGCAAAAATAAATAAATACAAAAAAGCAACAACAAAGTAACAAAACACGGGAGGGGAGAGGTTGGCCTGGGAGGGCGAACCCACCCTAGCTACATAAGAGTACAAACATGGGCTGCTAAACTAATTAAATGTAACTTCACAGGCTGTTCTGGGAAGTGTGAAAACTTTCTGGGTGCCATGGCCTTAATGAGAGACGCTTCTGGCCACAGAAGCTGAACTTCGCAGGCTCTGGGGCTGGCTCCTTTCTTCTCCGTTCACTAGAACTAACAGATGTGGTTCACACATGTCCCCATTTCACTTCACAGCTCCGGGAAATGACATGGATGGCGCATGAGTCTCCTCGGGATCTGAGCTAAAGCGAAGGGGTGGGCGGGGGGCTCGGGGTGGGGGCAACGGTTGTCAAATATCCAATGTGTCAAGTCACCAAAGCTCCAAAACAAGGCCACATAGTGCCCAGGGACCCCCAAATCCTAAAGAAGGCCACAAGGGCCTGAGGACCCCTCAGTTCAAGTGGCGGTCGTCAGGTGGTCAGTCTGACCATTGGACGAGTGGTCGCCAAAGGAACTGCGAAAAAATTAAATTCTTGCCCGTCTTTACAACTTTGGGAAACAGGGCTGTGTTCAATGCTTTAAAATCAAACTCATGAGCAGGGGGCGCACACTTATACACACAGAGACCCGAGTGCGTTCACCTCCGGACTGTCCTTCCCACACACAATCTCGGACCACTTCTGTGATTCTAACAGAAGGGAAACGTTATGAACTTGGCTCATGGAAACAGCAACACATCCCCCCTCGCCCCAGGTGGAACTCGAGGAGATTCAGCCCGGGGGCCCCCGGAAGAGGCCGCCTGCTTCCCCCAGAGGCTCCTCACGAGAAAGTGCCGAATACTGACCTGTGTGAGTTCTTTTGTGTATTTTGAGATTTTCTGATCTAGCAAAGACCTTCCCACACCCCGGGAAAGGACAGGGGAAGGGCTTCTCGCCCGTGTGCACGCGGATGTGATTGACCAGTTTGTATTTGGCTTTGAAGGGCTTGCCCTGGCGCAGACACTCCTCCCAGAAGCAGATGTGGTTGCTCTGCTCCGGGCCGCCGACGTGCTCCACGGTGACGTGCGTGACCAGCTCGTGCATGGTGCTGAAAGTTTTGGAGCAGAGGCGCGGGGCCGCGGCGCCATCCGCCGCTGCCAGCCACTTGCAGATGAGCTCCTGCTTGATGGGCTGGCGCATGTAGCGGAAGAAGGCGCCGGGGCCGTGGGGCGCGGCGAGGTTCACGGTCAGGTTGAGGCCCCGGTAGCCGTGCAGGGCCGCAGCCGCCGCCAGGGCGTCACCGCGGGCCACGGGTCCCTGCGCGAAGGGTTCGGGCCGTGAGTACATGTCTCCGGGGAGACCCAGACGCAGAAGTCCGTTCAGTGCGCCGCTGGCGGAGGTCTGAGGAGGTTGCTCGTGAAGGCCGGGGAACGCCGAGGGGCTGGAGGCGGCAGCGAGCTGGGGGCCATGGTGTCCGGAGCTACTACCTGTTGTCGAGACAAATAGCAAAAGTGAGATCGGATGGCGAGGGCTGAGAGGTCCACCTGGTGGCCCCCGGGGGGCAGGCCCAGCCCCAGGGCAGCAGGGCCTCTGCGCTCAGCCCCGGCACCGGGAGCCAGACGCGGGCGGCGGCGGCAGCAGCAAGGGCTTGGGCTGCAAGAGGCCAGGCGCCTCCGCCGAGGTCCGGCAGGGCGGCTGATGGATTGAGCCCCCTGCCGCTCCATGAGCGGGAGAGGGATGGTGGCGGCGCGGTGCGGGGAAGGGGCAGTGGGGCGCGCGGTGCGGGGTCTGTGAATTGCTGGAGGCCCCTGGGCTCGGCTCTGGAGGGTCCGACTTGCACCCGGAGCGCACCCCACGGCCAGCTCCCCGGAGGTGCTCAGGGTCCCTGCACACTGCGGGGCAGTGGGGGCGAGGGAAGAGGTGATGTTGTACGTGGTGGTGCTGCTGAAGCGCCCGGGCCATGGATATTAATTTCAGAGCCCAGCTCGACTGGCAGTGGCGGCCTGCTGCATCCGGCTCGGACTCCCCGGAGCTCTCTAGGTCGGGTCCCTCAGGCCACGATCACTTGACAGCGTGGAGGGGAAAGCACACACGCCCCCCCCCCACACACACACACGCACAACTTGTGCAAACTCCCTCCCCCCTCAAGTTTTGGACCATTACACCCCCCACCCCCTTCTTTCTCAGTCTTTACAGCCTGCTGCAAACCCGTGCTGCAGAGGCAGCAGCGGGGCGCACGAGGAGTGAATAGAGATTCGGGGCCGGCCCGGGGTCCAGGGAGAACAATCGCCGAGGTCGCCCATTGGCCCGCCGCCCGGGCCGACGTCAGCGATGACAGGTCTCGTCACAGGAGCGCGCGTGCCACACACACGCACACACACACACACACGCACACACACGCACGCACAGCGCTCGCTCCTCCCCCCTCGCTCCTACCTCCCCCGCCGCTCCTGCCTGCCATTCATGCGCTCTGACCTGGGCACGGATTCTTTTCTCCGCTCCCAGGCCTCCCCCTCCTCTCCCGAAAGCTTGTCCTGAGTCTGCTCTGTCCCCCTGTTTTGGGGGTGAGCGGGTCTGGGTTTTGCCTCCATTCTCTACGTTGGGGAGGAGGTGTGGGGCTGCAGGCAGTGTCCTCGGGCAGACCTAGCGGACCCCAGCCTGCCAGGGCTGATGGGCAGCACCTGCCTAACGGGTCACAGTGTGGGCGTTTAGTCCCTGGAGGCCGGGGGAGAGAGCCGGAATCCAGGGAGAAAGGTGGCTGCGGACTAGGAGGTCGGGGGCGAAGGAACTTCTGGGCTAGCAGTTCTCACTTCCTCTAAAATTCACTCTCTCTCTCCTTCCCTCCTTGCCCCCCAGCCCTGACCACACTTCGCCTTCCTTCTCCCCACCCCCTGTCCTTTCTCCCCACTCCCTTCTTCCCACCTCGCGGACCCGTCCTCCCGCGAGCCAGGCGCTTCTCAGAGACGCGCGCACCCACAAACCGGGCCCCCGAGACCACAGAGCCCTCCTGAGAGGGGCTCGGAATCCTCCCAGCCACACATCACAGTGACCCGCGGGGCGCACTGGCCACAGGAACGAAGACAAGGGAGCGCAGCCGGAGACGCACCAGCCCCGCTTTGCCCGGGTCGCCCTGTGTCAATGTGCAGCCTTGAGCTCTGGCCCCGGCAGCCAGACGCGGCCTCGGGAGAGGAGGCTGGGGCGCCACTTGCACTTCAGCTCCTGCTACCGGTACTTGTTGCTGCGCCGCCCGGCTCGGCTGGGCCTGCCTCCCCTCTCTCTCTCTCCTTGCCTTCCGGGCTCGCCCTTTCTCCACCCAGGCAGTGAGCAGGACTGTGCGCCCGTGGCCTCCTGTCGCGGGTGCTCTCCCCGAACAGGGTTCCACTGTCTTAGGGCGGGGGAACCTTCAGTTCTTGCCCAGCCGAGGGTGGTATCAGCGGGCTGCGCTGCGGGGGAGGTGTTCTTTGTTAGGGTTGGCTGCATCGTCAGGCTCGACCCCTGCCTTGGTCTCTAGTCTAAAAATGCCAGCCTAAGGAATTGGGCGTCCCTGGTGGCCCTACAAAGTGCCCCCAAAGCGGAGAAAAGCTTGAGTTTTTAAAAGAGAAGTTTTAAGGGTTGGTTAAAAGACCTCACATCCCTTGTAGCTGTGAGAAGTTTGGACAGATGACAAGCAACTGACTCAGGGTTGATTGAGCTGCTCCACCGCTCCAGGCTCCCTGCCCCCAGACCCAGGACTATTCTTAGGCACGCCCTGGTCAGTAAAGATTTCTCTAAATGTAAAAAAAATAATAACAATTAACTTATTTATAATGCTTGGCAGGTTCTTTGAGACTTTCTTCATCTAAGACATTGTCCCCTCTCCTGCGCATTTTTAGCGAGGGATTAACTTCCACCACAATTTCCCTGGGCGCTTTTTGACAAGTGCGCTGCTTTCTGCTTCTGCAGCCAGAAGGGCTTAGGCAACGCTACCAATAGATGCTTCGTTAGCATCCAAAAAAAAAAAAAAAAAAAAAAAAAAGCTGAAGGCAAACGATTGACAGCGGAACTGCTTTTGCTCTGGAGGCCAAGGGCTTCCACAGCATCGATGAGATGAGACTTTGAGAATTGGCCTCCTTTTCTGGCTTTTTCTCACCCTCTCCCACACTCTCATGTTCTGGGGTTCCCCCCTCTGCCGTGACCTTGCGCCCGGTGTCGCCTCCTCCAAGCCCGGCCAGGCAGGCGTGGCCTCCGAGTTCCCGCTTCTCCGCCAGCGGTTTCAAGGCTCCCCACGGCGCGGGGTCTGCTGCAGGACTGCACGTCTGAGCGAGTCCCATCCTTGCGAGTTCCGTGAAGGGCTCGGAGAATCACAAGCAAGCAACACCCGAAATCCAAACGTGCGCCTCCACCCTGGGACCCTTGAACACAGAGCTGAGTCACCTCCTTCTGCGGCATTGGGGCCTAACAAGGGCAGGGCTGTCCCAGCCTAAGGGATCAGCAACTCCCTGCTCAGGATGGTTCTCAAACTCACCACACCCACTTCGACTTCCATGCACACTCGGGTTAGCACCAAAACAGAGCTCATGCACACACACACACACACACACACACACACACACACACACACTGTGACCTCCCCTGCATCAAAGCTGTGAACAACAGTACAGAACAAGAGTATTTAGGTTGGTTCAGGCAGGAGACCCTTTTGGAAGCCTGGTAAAGCCAGGAATTCTACATAGTCCTGTGCTTGTTGCCCACACTCATCATAGAAGAAAACAATAACGCTCCATCAGAAGGCGGTAAAGATAAAAGTGTCGTTCTTTCCCCCTCTCCAAGTTGGCAGACCCCCACCCCGAATTCTAAGCATTTACTCTCTGGACTCTAGACATAAGCAAGGCTGTATGCTCAGATGCTGTTCATACACTGCACACTCTCCCTTGCTCACTTTACCCTTGGAAAGCTCTGAACATGTGTATGGCTGCTTGTGCCAGCAGCTGAGGATTCAGCCAGATGCCCCGGCCCCTTGGAGCTCCCTCCCAGATGCAGCTCTGTCTTGGAGCACTGCAAACATCTGGGTAGAGACTTCTCGAGGAGTCAGGGGTCCGTCCACCTGCAGGTCACTAAGGCTGCCCGGTCCTTGGAGCCACATGGCACACACACCTCGGCTGGCTAACCACAGCAAGGGACCAGGCATGTTCCCACAGGGACATTTCTCCAGGGACAGAGGGAAAGGCAGGGACAAAAAGAAATCCCTTTCCCCCACTAATAGTTACAGATGGGAACTTTTGGACAACTGCATGAAGGTCTACAAGGCATGTATCTGTGAAATGAGCCTCCTAGCAGTCTCCAGAGAAGCCCAGAGGACCGGTGGGACACCCAGGTCATAGACGCCTGTTGTAGTTTTCAGAGAAATGTATTGGCATCTTCCGGTGCCCAGGTAGTGACAAATTCATGTTGTCACTGACTGCTGATCGGGCAGGCTGCTGAGGAGTAGTGTCTCCCTCCGGGGTGATCAGAATTTTTCTTACCGAAAGTTACTTCTCCATACTCAACCCCAATACCGAATGCTTGACTGGAGCAGCCTGTCTCTAACTCTTTCGAGGTTGAGAGCATGGCTGAGTCTATTTTCCTACTTGGCTTGAAGAAAAACAGACATACCCTGCAGCCCAGAGGAGCCTGTTTGGAGTGAAACCGACCCTAGACGTCCCTCCAGTACCCAGAATTATGCCCTAAGCATCCTCATTTTCCCCAGACAGACCAAGGCAACAGCAGCAACTACACTGATGTTCTCGTCCTTCTGTGTAGAACTATAACATGTGGTGATTCTAGCCTCACATTATGGGCTTAAACGGGGGATGCCTGACCTCTCTCCCTTGGAAAAGGAAACATGGAGGAAATGTAATATCCATATGACTAAGCTATTTCCCCCCCCCCCCATTTTGATCTTTGAAGTGATGCTAAATGATGATCATCTGTTCCAGGTTATGCCCAGAGCAGGATCCTAGGAGTTCAGGGCCACTGTTGAGAGCCTGGCCTGGTGGCCTGGATGTCCTGCATCTAAGTCTGCTGTCACTTGTTCAATCTTTTCTTCCCTGTTTCTGACCAAGTTATCACCCAAAACAAGGGCCACATCTCTTCATAGGCTCTTCACAGACAGACGTCAGGAATCCTGCCATGAAAGGTATCTCTATTCTTATGGGAGGAAAAAATAAACAGCTAAAGTCCAGGAGCTCACCCTATGTCCAAGCAGAGGTTGTACAAAGGAGATGAGATCTATCAGGATTTGGGAGATAAAGGAGCTATTCGTCCCCTCTGCTATACAAGTTTGGGTTTTAATCATCCTTAATGAACTGAGTGTGAGAGGGAATATTCTTGGATAGAATTTAATTTTTCAAGTAATGGTTCTGCAAAACATCTTCCCACAAAAGATTAAGAAACATGGCTGCAAGATCTTTCAGAACAGCACTGAGAAAGTAAAACAACCGGATTTACATCATATCCACACCTCTCTCGAGAATTTTCTGCCGTCAAATCATCCCAAAATAACAGAGACAAGCCACTTCCTGAGTTGCCCTTTAACTTCTCATAAGAAGGTTGCTTTTCCTACCAAAACAAAACAAACAACCCCCTCCCAAACAACAACAACAAAACACCTAGGAAGCCACCATCAGCTGGTGGTATAGCTGAAATGAGGAAGCTAGACGCCTGGAAAAGGAAGCACCCAACCCTAAATCATATGCTTATTCTAAACGGAATATTAAATTAAATTCTTCACAATGACAGTATTCCTGAGCAAGGAGCTATCAGTCACTCCGCACTCAGATACCACATTGTGGGAGCGTTGCTGGCTGCCACATTGTGGAAGGCTGGTGTCCCTGGTAAAGATGATGCCTATCATGTAAACCCCATCACCAAGATCAAAGTGTGCCCCTTTCAGGGAAGCCAATATGTGTCAAACCTCATTCCAATCAAATCGTCTGGAAATGAATTCAAGATGAGTATGTCATAGAATAATGTGACAGTGGAACTGCAGAAGGTCAGGGGTGGTGGTTTCAATGAGAGAGTCGTCAAATATTAATTCTAGAACGTCCACATGAGTAGGCACGCAGGGGGACTTAGTGAGCGGCTGGTGGCCAGTTACTTGTCGCTGATTTGTATGCAAATGCATCAAACATCGAGGTGTGGCTCTGAGTCTCATTTGAACTCAAGACACCCCCCCCCCAACACACACACACAAACTCACAACCTAACATGAGCAAAGAACAAAACAAAACTTCCTACTTCAAAACAAGCACTTCAGCGAATCCATACCCAGGAGAGGTTTGGCACTTACTGGGCTCTTTCAGGGCATTTCGGTAAAGCCTCAATCGTTTCCTCATCATCAGGGAAGTCTTGTATCTCATCTTCTGACTGTGAGCCTGTTCGGGAAGAAACAAGGGACCGTCACTCGTTACATAATTTCATGCATGTTTGGATGGCGAGATTTTGTGGCCTGGATGTATGAATGAAGGGGCTGGTCTGAAGGGCCTTTCGGTCTTTCTCTCAAATTTGGAAGAGAAGAGGACTCTGCTTGAAACTACCCATATTTATGGCATGGCAATATATCCCTGATGCTAAAAATATATATTAAAATTGTCCTTTCCCAGCTACATTTTGATCTGAAACTTATGTGTGGATCTCCCTTGCAGGGAGAGTTAAGGGCCTTTTCAGCCAGTCAAGGTTCAACCATTTCTAACTTGGAGAGTGTGAATTGAGTGCATGAGAAATGTCCATTATGTTCTTTCCCTTTACTCGTTGAGTTTAGTGAGATGGAATGGGGGAGGGCTGGCACTCCTCTGGGAGGCTGCAGGTTAAAACTGAGCTGTAATGGTCAGAATTGAGCCGAGAGGGATTTGTGTGCAGATTTGTAGACCCTGTTCAGCCCTGATGGTGTGGGGGCCCATCACAGGGCTGCCTCCCCCAGACCCATTTGGAACCCAGCACTGGTGGATTTTTCAAAGTCAACATAAAATTCACCAGACTGGGGGGTGGGGGTGGGGGAGAGGGAGGTATCATTTGGTCCTGGCTGTGCCATTTCTTAGGAAGGTCAGAAACGACCCACGCCCCAGCCCACCAAGATATCTGCATTCCTTACCAGATTTCCAATGCTGGTAGGGCTAGCCAGCCTTAGGCTATATCGTTAAAAGCCTGACACCCACCCAGGAGGCCTCTGCCTCTGTCAGGGGAAGCTACCAGGCAGAGGCAGCCAGACGGCAGCAGGCCACTCAGCCCCACCCTCCGTTTGGCCTGGAGAGACAAACAGTCATTGACGAGGTCTCAGGCTGAACAAACACAGCAAGCCCTCAGCCAACAAGGAAGTCCGCCGGCCTTGACACTACGGCCCGAAGATCAGATGGTGGTTTAACTCCTTGAACCTCAGGCCAAAGCCAAGCCGGCTCGCTATCTCAAAGGCGTCCCAGTTCTGTCTGGTCAAAGATCTCTTTCTCTCTCCCTTGAGCCCCAATGGGACTGGAAGAAGCCTGGGAGTTCCCACCCTTCCCTCTCCCTTCCTCACTAGGTCGGAGCCTGAAGGGGGTAGGGGTGGACTCACCTTTTCCCAGAGGGTTTTATTTAACTTCAACTCTTTCTAAGCCAAAGACATCCACCCCCAAAGGTCATAAGTCCCTTTCCGCACCAATCAGGAGATAAAGGAGGCCCAACTTTGCTTTCTTTCAAAAAGGGTGGCGAGCTCAGGGTCCCCGATCTAAGATTTCTTTGGGGCGGCATGTCTAGCACCGGCATGTCTGGGGGGAACTATAGAATTTACTTTTTTGCTCCAGAAGAAAATGGGTGTGGATTTCCCGGGAGAACCCTGTCTGTCCCTTGAAGAGCCCTCCTCCCCCCCATTCTGTCACTTCTACCCTGGGGCCCCGGCAGCCTTTTGCACATTATAACCCTACAGGCTTGCAAACAACTGTTGCAGAGGCAGGCAGGGTGGGCACCTGGGACCTGAAGCTGCTCTCTGTTGTAGCTCCATCTTCAGCCAGTGCAGGGAAGCGGGGCAAATACCTCCTCCTTGGGTTGGAAGCCTGACCTCACTTAGCAAACTCGTTGTCTCCCAAAAGAAGGGGCGAGTGAATTTGGAAACAGTCCCTGGGCCTCAGGACCTGAGCTCCCCACCAAAGCAGAGATGAAAAAGCCCTGAAAATGCTCCCCTTGACCCCCCCCCCAATATTTTGCCCTGCCTTGTCTCCTCACACCAGCCCTGCCCTTTGAATCACCTGTGGGGAGCACGAAATGGAATTTCCCTGAGTCCCCACATCATGAGAAGAGGAGAATTTGGGGGACAGCTAAGGAGGTAGGCCGGCGGGTACACGCAAAAGGCACGCTTTTGCTTTGGGGGAGCACCCAAGCTTCACTTTGAACCTTCACCCCCGAAGAGCTGACCCGCTCGAGGTCAGAGGTCACCTGCCTGTCGCCTGCTTCCCCAGCCGGCGGTGGCTGGGCTGCACGCCTGCAAAGCTTCAGCAGGGGCAGGTGAACCGAAGGCTTGCGCGTCGGCCGCAGCTCAGCAGGCGCGGGTGCCGGGCGGCGGGGAGGGGGGGGGGGCGCGGGCTGCTCACTTCCTGGGGGTCCACCGCCGCCCCCTGCCTGCGGTTGCCAGCGGCACCTGGCAGCTCCCTGGCTCCCCTCCACGGGCTCTCGAATCCTTAGAAGTTGCGTGGCGGGGCTGGGTCGTGCCACGGCCCTTCCTCACTCCTTTCTTCCTCGAGGGAAGAGTCTGGGCCTCGCCGGCTGGGGACAGGAGATCGGGCCAACTCCGCGTGCCCACAGCGGAGTGTGCTTTCCTGGCTTGCCTGCAGGGCCAGCGGGGCATCTAACCAGCCCCTCTGGACCTCCCCACTCAACCTGCCCGGCGGCTAGTGGAAAGGGGGGTGCCTCGTCGTGGGTCGCGGATGCTGTCGGAGACGAGGAAGGAGAAATACGACCTTGGGATCCCAAGGGCATTTCCTGCAGGTGGTGCCAGCCAGGGCGCAGCCTTCCGACGCCCCTTCTCCATGCCCAACACCTCGCTGGCTCCCAGCTGCGCGCCCCACCCCCGTCATTCATCACCCCCAAACTTTCCAGACAAGCCTCTGAGGCAGTCCTCCGCTTTCTTCCAGAGCCAGGTGGCCCTGCTCCATGTCCCCCTCATTCCCCATGTACCTGGGTGTCTAGAACCCCGAGGGGGCTGCGGCCTGCTCCCCAAAGAGCTCGACCTAGCCCTCGATCGCACCCCAGAGAATGAAAACCAAGTCCCAAGCCCACGACGGACGGCGCACAGAGCGCGGATGGCAGCGGCCCGCGGCCCGCGCACGGCGGGGCGCGGAGCATAGCCCCGCGGCTGACCCAGCCAGCCCGCGCCGCCGTCAGGGGTGGGCGCACAAGTTCCGTCGTCTTGCCTCCGGCCAGGCTAACTTGCCTCCCTCGACCCTGGGCGAGGGAAGCCCAGTCCCTCCCCGCCTGCTTGGTGGGAGCAGAATACACGGACTGCCCCGCAGGGACGACCCCTTCCCGGCGCGAGGGAAGTTTGGGGCCGCGATTCCCCTTCTGGTGCCCACGGTGGGACAGCCAGGCCGTTTCCTGCGATGGGGAGGCAGGGTGGTCGGACTACACAAGCTGAGCTCGGTCCCCGCGCCACCGGGAGCTCCATCGGGCACCCTCGCTCCTCCTCCCTTTGCTGGACTCTTCCCCAGCACTGCCCCCAGGCGGAAGGCCCCCCTCCTGCCTTTGGTGCCAGTGGGGTGGGGCCTACACCCCACATTGGGGGGCTAAGGAGGGCGGGCGTGGGGGAGAAAGTCTGGCTGGGCCTCTTTCTCCCCAGTGGGGTTTGGAGGCCAATGGTCAGGGATCAGGGCGCTTGCTACCCAGCTGCTGGGGGTCCAGGTCCCATCTGCCTGCCCCCTGGCCTCACGCACTTACCCCGCTCCACCTGTTGCTGGGATCACCTCATTTCTGCGCATCACTTTGGGGGCGGCTGAGGGGGGGACCCGCCACCCCCTCCAAGCCTGTCTTTTGTGGTTCCGGCGAGGCGGTCATCCTTCATGTCTCCTGTTCCAGCTTTCGGGGAGCAGTTAGGGAATGTATGATGAAGCAGAAATGAGCCGTCAGGAAGATATTTTAATGGCTTATATGTCACGTTGGTGCATGTGGCTTTGAACTGGAGCCGCTCGCCTTCCCCGCAGCGCGCGCCGCAAATCCCCCTTGATAACTTCTACAACCCACAACTTTTCCTCTCTCTTCGCCCCCCGCCCGCCACATCCACCCTTACCATGTGCATGTGGACGCGTTTCCTAAAAGTACCCTCTTGTCAACGTCCCCGTTGGGTTTTTCCACGGACTGAGGAGGAGAAAGACTGACTTTTCTTTTCTGAAGAATTATTTTCCCGCTCCCCTCCCCCTTCCCTTCCTCCTCTCCTGCCCCCTCCCTTGCTTTTTTTTTTTTTTTTTTTTTTAAAGGCAAGCGAGGTGGGTTCAATATTTGTTCTCCCCAGTGAGAGCGGTGCAACCTCTAGAGAAAACTTCTTGCAGATAAGGGTTTTTTTTGGGAAAGACTTCAGTGGAGGCAGGACCCCACCTCCCCTTGTCTGCAGCATCAAACACTTTGTTCAAAAAGATGGATGGGAGCCACTCCGTGTTTTATTTAACCGGCCCTCACGTGGCGGCCCTTTGCTTCCACGACCCATCCCTGGTCCACGCCAAGGCGGCGGGGAATGCCGGGTTGCTGCCCTCGGACTTGTTGCTGAGAACAGAACATTTTGTGTGTGTGTGTTTGTTTGTTTGTTTCTTCCCCCTCTTTCTCACATTTTTATTTCCCAGCACTAAGAGCGCAAAGGCTCCACCAGGTCCCTTCAGACACCGGGCACGCATCCTGGACACACGCGGGGCGTTCTGAGCAGTGAGAGCCCGGGGACAGCGCAGCGCAGCTCGCCAACCCCCAGCGAGAACCAGGGGCTGCGAGGCCGCGGAAGCCGGCGGCCGACCCCGCCTCCCTGCGGCCTGCGCCGCCCGGCCGGCCGCTGCGTTTCGTTCCCCTTTTCTCCCGGGGCGCTGCCGAGTCCCCTAACCGGGGCCGCCTGTGAAAAGATGAGTTGAGGTTTCTTTGTCTGAGGAAAGAGTTTAGAGCTGGGATTCAGCTGCAAAGGAGCCAAATGAAGTTAGAAACAAAGGGCAAATTGAAGGATTCCGACTCTTGGCTTTTTGTGTTTTCCTTCCTAAGAAAATAATTAGACCTAATGAATATGCAGACGCGGCAGCGAAAGCCTCCGAGCGCCGGGTTCTCCACCGACCTGCGGAGAAACGCCACCTTCTTCCCCCACCGCCCCGCATCCCTGCGCACTTTTTTTTTTTCTTGAAATTCGTAAATGTGACTCGCCTTAATTGATTGAGTCACAGGGATTTTCCCCCCCCACCCCCCTGCTTTTAAGTGCCATACGCTTCTACCTTCCAACAATCATTTTAATATATGGTCAATGGCTCTTTGTGGACGGGACAAAAAGCAACTAGGCGCAGTTGTTGAATAGACTTTGCGCTGGGCACAGACAGGTTAATCGACGGCCGCATCGGGGAAACAAGCGAGTGTTGTATGTTTGCACTGAATCCAAATGTCTGCATTTTCCTAGCTAAATCAAAGGGAGTGTTATTTCTTTTTCTGCTCACTCATCTGAAGGTAAGTAAATTTTCTCTGGCGATCAAAAAAGCCTGGTCGGCTACAAAGACCGCGCCCGTTTTTTTTTTCTTCTCCCCCCACCCCCCTGCCGTCCTGGTGTGGCAAGTTGCGGAATTTCAATAACCTTGACAAGGGTGACTGATTTGTGAACTAGAAAAGGTTTGAATGTCACAAAATTTACATTGGTTCTATCTATCAGGGATTTAAATACCAAAAAAAAAAAAAAAAAAAAGTATTCGGCGATTTCCAGGGCGCTTTGGACAATGCTGAAGAGCGATGGCGCTTTGGGATATTCAGTTGTACCTGAATGAGAGGGGCCCGGGTGAGGGACAGGAGTGCCGACGAGGGAACCTCGGGGAAAGGGAGTCAAGAGAAGACTAGCGTAGGAGAGAGGAAAAAGAACAATCAGCAACAGTGTTTCCAATTTGCCATTAAACACACACACACCAAACTTCAATAACCTGTGAAGTGCGGCGCCTTCGTCCACCTCTGCTTATCTGAGGGGCAGGAAGGAGGCAGGAAGCCTGATTGGTTTGATAAAAGTCAGGGGATCGAGGCAACCGGTCACCCTGAGAAATCCCATTTCTTGG
>PVKE010001858.1:52193-91696 GCA_004027555.1 Craseonycteris thonglongyai
GGGGGGGGGGGGGGGGGGGGGGGAGAAAAGAAAGTTGCTGAATCGGGACATTCTGGGAGCGCCTTAGCGGTGTTTACCAGCTCCATCCCCGCCTCCTGTTCTCGGGGCCGCCCGCGATCGCCAAGTCGCTCAGCCTGGAGCAGGTTTGGAAGATGGAGCAAACACAGACAGACAGACAGAGCTAGACAGAGCTAGATGAGACAGACAGAGATAGAGATAGAGATAGTGATAGAGACAGAGACAGAGAGATGGAGCGAGGGAGAGGTAGAGTCAAGATGGTACAGATGGAGATGGAGCAAAGGCAGAGGACGAGGAAAGCGAAAAAATGTATATGACGGCGAGAAGAAAAAGGAAACGTGGCAAACAGAAAACATATATATATTTTTTTCCATGAGAAGAGGAAAAATATCTGGCTAAAAAAAAAAAAAAAAAAGTTGCTACTCCTGGCAGCCCGGTTTGTCAAAAGGGGATGTCAAGCGCTTTACAATACCTGGGATTGATGAGGCGGGCGGGCCAATGAGCGGCGCGCGGCGCCTCGGCGCGCCCTCCGTTGGCGCGGAGGCTGTGGGAGGGGGGAGCGCAAGCGCACCAATGGGCGGCCGCGTCGGCGGCACGTGACCCCTCCCCCTGCTCCCATTCATCAAGGGGGGGTGGGGGGACGGTGTCGTCCTTTCAATTCATTTATCTGCAGGAATGATTGCTGCTATCAGTCTCGCGCTCACCGCCCGGCTGAGGAGGTGAAAGTTTCTCCCCAGGAAGATAAACCGCAAAAGACAATATTGTGCATGATTTGCGCCTTTTCTTTGGCTTTTTCTTTCTTTCTTTCTTTCTTTTTTTTTCCCCCTCCCTCCCCCCTTGCATCATCATCATCATCATTTTTTTTTTTTCTTTTCGAAAAGCCGAGGGGGGAAAAAAGTGAAGGAGCGAGGAGGCGAGCCGGGGAGAGAGAGAGAGAGAGAGACAGAGAGAGACAGAGAGAGAAAAGAAAGGGCGCGGGGCTCGTGGAGAAGTGAGGAGGGGCCTACGGAGGAGCGCGGCGCAGAGCGAGCGAGCGAGCAGCCGCGGCCCCGGCGCGCACAGTGCTCTATGCTGCACATCCAGGAGGAAGTTTTGGAGGGGGCGCTGAGAGGCGCCGCGCCTTTCTCTGCGCAGCCTTGACGCAGGGTCCTCTCGGCAGACACTGAGCGGCGCGCCAGTGCGAGCCGGGCCGGCGGGCTCTGCTCGGCGGGCGCCGGAGCCCGTCTTGCTCGCGGCCCCCCAGCCGACCGGCTTCCACGCGCTCGGCCCGGCGGGCTCCCCGGCGCGCGCGGCGCCGCTGCCTGCGGGCTAGGACTTCGCGAGGTGGGTCTCCTGCTCCTCCTCCCTCCTCCTCTCCTTCCTCCTCTACCTCCTCCTCCTCCTCCTCCTCCTCCAGATTCTTCCTCGGCAGGCGAGGGTGGGGGGGTCGGGGGAGGCCGGGGCTCGCCCCGAGCAGCCACGATGCTCCTGGACGCCGGCCCCCAGTACCCCGCGATCGGCGTGACCACCTTCGGCGCGTCCCGCCACCACTCGGCAGGCGACGTGTCCGAGCGCGACGTGGGCCTGGGTATCAACCCGTTCGCCGACGGCATGGGCGCCTTCAAGCTGAACCCCAGTTCGCACGACCTGGCCTCCGCGGGCCAGACGGCCTTCACGTCGCAGGCGCCCGGCTACGCGGCGGCGGCGGCCCTGGGCCACCACCACCACCCGGGCCACGTCGGCTCCTACTCGAGCGCGGCCTTCAACTCCACGCGGGACTTTCTATTCCGCAACCGGGGCTTTGGCGACGCCGCGGCGGCCGCCAGCGCGCAACACAGCCTGTTCGCGGCTTCGGCGGGGGGCTTCGGGGGCCCCCACGGCCACACGGACGCCGCGGGCCACCTGCTCTTCCCCGGCCTCCACGAGCAGGCGGCGGGCCACGCGTCGCCCAACGTCGTCAACGGGCAGATGCGGCTCGGCTTCTCGGGGGACATGTACCCGCGGCCCGACCAGTACGGCCAGGTGACCAGCCCGCGCTCCGAGCACTACGCGGCGCCGCAGCTGCACGGCTACGGCCCCATGAACGTGAACATGGCGGCGCACCACGGCGCCGGCGCCTTCTTCCGCTACATGCGCCAGCCCATCAAGCAGGAGCTCATCTGCAAGTGGATCGAGCCGGAGCAGTTGGCCAACCCCAAAAAGTCGTGCAACAAAACTTTCAGCACCATGCACGAGCTGGTCACGCACGTCACCGTGGAGCACGTCGGCGGCCCGGAGCAGAGCAACCACATCTGCTTCTGGGAGGAGTGTCCGCGCGAGGGCAAGCCCTTCAAAGCCAAATACAAACTGGTGAACCACATCCGCGTGCACACGGGCGAGAAGCCCTTCCCCTGCCCCTTCCCGGGCTGCGGCAAGGTCTTCGCACGTTCCGAGAACTTAAAGATCCACAAAAGGACGCACACAGGTACGGAGACCTCTGCTCTTCACCCCCCACCCCGAACCCCACCCCACGTCCCCGCTCCCCCTATCCTGGGCCGGGGACCCGAAATCCAGAAATCGGTGGCCGGGCGCACAAACTGGGCCTTGGATGAATCTTGGCTGCAGGTTCCAGCCGGCAGGCAGCGAAAGTGTACGCTGGTTGCGAGTTGGCGGCTTGAAATTACGGGGGTGAAAGAAAAAAAAAGGGGGGGGTGTAGAAAGGATAGGACAGGAAAGGTCTAGGGATATAGAGATTTAAAATCTATTCCTCACTTAAAACGAGGAATAAAAAAGGCCGCGAGAGCAGAGCGAGGAGCCCGGCTTGGCGAAGTCCGTTGGCGCGCGAAGCCGGTGGCGCTTCGAGCTGCAGGCAAATCTGAATCTAAAAGGTTCGCTTCCGGCCAACATACCCCTTTTTGCACCTCAGTGAGGACTTTCCCCAGAGAAGGAACAGAGGACATTGGAGGCGGACGATCGGATGAAGGGGCAGAGAAAGAAACCCAAACGGAGAGACCGAGAGAAGGCAGGGGAGTGGGTGCTTGAAAGCCAGGCAGCCGGGCCTGCGGAGCCCTTTGGAGGCGTATGCACGTTTCAGGGGCTCCGTTTCGGGAGTGACTTGTTTGTGAGCGGGCTTGAGGAGCCAGGAGAGTCGGTGGAAGGCAGAGAAGTCTTTTTGTCAGTTAGATTCTATGAAGTGATTTCCAAAAACACCGAGCCCCCTGCGTTGGCCTTGAAAAATAAGGAGACGACCGGTCGGGATCAGCTAAAAGTTGGCGGCTAGCCCAGGGGTCTTCGATTGGGTCGGGCAGGCCGTTCTGGGCTCCCTGCTCCCAGGAGACCCGGAATCGGGTCCGCGTCCGTGTTCTGCTTGGCCCCCGGGGGTTTCCGAGAACCGCGCTTGGAACTTGGGCGGCAACGCCGCAGTCTCAGCCGGGGAAGGGTTTCTGGTGCCAGCGTTCAGGCCAGATCACGTTATAAAACGTGAGTGTGTGGTGGGGTGGGTGGGGGAGGCGACCAGGGGTGTTGGGGGTGGGGTGGGGGGAGGAGGGAAGAGCAAAACAGCAGGAGAATAAGGCTGGCATGTGAAAATTAGAAAACAAGAGTTAGGTCGAGCTGCCGAAGTCGTCTAGATAGCCCTGGGCAGAAAAGCCAGAAGCCAGAGCTGCTCCTACTCTGGGATCTGAATAAATAAACAAAGAAACAAAACGACCAATAGTGAGAATAATAATAACTGGTTCTAATCGGATTAGGCGTTAAAATAATCCGGATATTTATAAATCCACTGCCTCTATGTGACTTTATTGAAAACCCCGGTTGTTAAGCTTGCAAAGTGTGCTAAACCTGGACCGCTGTCTTTTTTTAAATTTGGTTTCCATTTCCTACTTATTTACATTAAAAAACAAAACAAAACAAAAACTAGAGTCGGGATTTGTTTGTGCTCATGAGATCTCTCTTCCTCGCCTTTCACACCAGGGGAGAAGCCCTTCAAGTGCGAGTTCGAGGGCTGCGACCGACGCTTCGCCAACAGCAGCGACCGCAAGAAGCACATGCATGTGCACACGAGCGACAAGCCCTACCTTTGCAAGATGTGCGACAAGTCCTACACGCACCCCAGCTCGCTGCGCAAACACATGAAGGTACTCGCCGCGCTCCCGCCGCCCATTCCAGCCAGGAGCCGGCTCCCGGCCGGGGTCGGGTGGCCAGCGGCATTGGGGCGGTGGCAGGAGCTGGCGGAGGCTGGAAGCGGGGCTGGAAAACTGGAAAAGGGGACGCGAGGCACCTCAGACCGTCCTAAATGTGCTATTTACTCAGAACAGTAAAATAAACAAACAAATAAATGAGTAGGCGAGCTGGGGCCGTGCGTAAATTTGGCACAGCTGGGGAGGGAGGGCTACCCCAGCTGGTTGATGCTGCAGATGCTGCCGCCCTTGTGCCTGGCCGTTTTGCAGAAAAGTTGGGCGTGTAGCTTGTAGACCTGAGCAACCAAGTTCAACGGCTGCGGGAGGGAACGTCTGGAGCTCTATTCTCCAACCCAGCCGCCGGCGTCCCAGATCGGCGTCTCTTTTGTCGCCCCCTGGGTGGCGGCAGCTACGCCTCCCAGGAGCCCTGCCTCGCCAGGCCTGGAGAGCACCAAGGCCAAGTTCGGCTAGTGGGGCTTCCCTAGGGGGCGTGGGTCCATGGGATCCCGGGCTCCAGGCAGAGGCAGCGCAAGGCCTTAGCCAGCCAGCGCCTAGGCAGCTGCTGCCGATCCAGCTCCTTATCTCCTTAAAAAAAAAAAACCGCGACTTTCTTCCCGCAGGTGCACGAATCCTCGTCCCAGGGCTCGCAGCCTTCGCCGGCCGCCAGCTCGGGCTACGAGTCCTCCACGCCGCCCACCATCGTGTCTCCCTCCACAGACAACGCGACCACCAGCTCCCTGTCGCCCTCCTCCTCCGCGGTCCACCACACAGCCGGCCACAGCGCGCTCTCTTCCAATTTTAATGAATGGTACGTTTAAAATGAAAACACAGCACCACACCGGCCGCAACCCTATTTAAGAGACTGAACACACACAGGTATACACCATAGGATGGAGAGAACCCTGTGAATCAAAACAGCCCCACCCCCACCCCACCATCCTATTTTTTTTTTTTAACCTGCCCGTAGACCCAGGACCCAGTAGGAGAAAGCGTCCAAACCTTAAATATTTTTCTTTTCTTTTTTTCTTTTTTTTTTTGGCAAAGGTTTGGTTTGATAGCCAAGAGGTGAAAGGGGTGCAGGATCGAGAAGGAGGCAGCCCCCTGACCAAACGTTGCCAACCACGAGGGCCAGTTTCTCACCAGAATCAGAACAGGCTCTCTAGGTTTAGGCTTTTTTTCCTTTCTTTTTTTTTTTTTTTGGCTTTGCATTCTTGTAAATACAGAAATATTAGCTTAAAACTGTACTGTTGGATTCTGTAAATAGTTCTACCTTGGTTGGAGCGGGTGGGATCGTGGCTTTGTGGTCTTTGCATTTGGGGAGGGGGGAGGGACGGGGGGGGCGGGGGGAGGGGGGGACAGGCTGCCGAAAGCCAACTGTTTGTACTGAATGGCAAGAATGTCCTAGTAAATGTGTACCAAAATGTGAATTACTTTGTACGATTACAGTCTCCACGTCGACCTAACAGAATATTATTGGTATTAATGTGCTTTTATTATTATTTTTTTTTGTATAAAGTGCAAACATTTTGTCCCAAAGTCTAAGTACTTTAGTGCAGTAAAATGTTGTTTCAAGTCCTGTCAAGAATTCGTGTAGTACGGAGCCTGGATCTGCGTGTCAAACTGTCCCATTTGTTTATGTAAAGTGATATTAAAAAAAAAAAAAAGATATAAACTATAACTGTCCGTTGCTTTTGGCAAAAGATACAACCACATAATGTATATAATTCCTAGTTTCCATATTTATCCGCATGTAAAGGGCCGGTTTATTCATGTTACAGCTATTCAATATTTATGGTTAGAAGAACTCATTCTGTACACTTTAGTTTCCAGACCTGTTTGGTAACCTTTCGTACCTTATTAAAGATTCTTAAATCTCGGTGATTGTGGTAGGCGTTTCTTCTTCACCCCAGCAACCTGCTGCCTCTTCTGTTAGCTTTAGTGATTCTCCGGGAAAAACTCACAGCCTCCCTCGCTTTCCCCTCTGTCACTGCAGGTCGTATAAACGTGATAAATGAATGCTACCCTGCTGACTCTCCGAATGGGTGTAATTAGTATTTATATCAAAATTTATGAAACAAATTTTAGGCCGCAGTATAATTTAAATGACCTTTGCAGACGTAGAATAACAACCATAAAGATAACAGAAATAGATTGCACAGGCGACATCAATATTCATGCAGGCGGATTGTCAGGAGCTGGGGCTGGCTCCGCAGCAGCGTTGCAAATGAACTTGGGCCCAGGGTTTTGCTGTTACCCCCACCGCCGCCACCAAATTAAATTCCCCAGGCTGAAACCGAGTTGCAGATTTACAATATCATATTTTAAATTGCTGTCTTCAATTAAACCATTTATGGCTATAACTAATTTACAGGATGTCAATGCACGCTTTTCCAGGGCTGCTTTGTACAAAAGTAAATGTCCATAAAGCGTTTTACTTTTATTTCTTCAAACGTGATGCTAATTTAAATTAATTAGTTCCTATGATATGTTATTATTACTATAATTTTGCCACCGTTATTAGTTCTCCCCCCAAAATAATACGTCTCGGGAAGAGGATTATTTTATGTCACTTTATTATCTTTCTATCTCTTTTATTTATTTCTCATTTACTTAAGAAATTCGTTCCATTGGCTGGCGTTGATACAGTAAATTTGTAAATGAGACAATATAAAAAAAATCTAAATTACTTGTGCTTAATGACTGTAGCGGAACGCCTTTTTTCTAAATCAGATTGTCTTTCTCGCAGTTTAGTTTGATAGATTTGCAGAGCGATGCTGCTCCCTCGAAGTTAGCACCGATGGTAGGAACTCCAGCCTTTGTGTCTGGCTGTAGCTTGCGTGATCGCCCCATTAAGCTGACGACGAGGGAACCGGAGATCACAAATCAGGGACTGGGCTGTAGATGTCAGGGTGTGGGTGTCTCAGAGCTGGAGGCGAATCTGACCTCACTGTGGGCAAGGAGGAGCCCGGACCTGCTTCTTTAATATAAAGAAAGTCACAGGCCAGATTGACGACCAGGAGAAAAGTGGGAAAAACCCTCAAAAGTAGGAGAATCCTGTAAGATTCCTCACATCTGTTTCAAAGGGATGTTAATTTTTCAGAGTGTGCATTTGGCCAATTTCCAAATCAAAATGTTCAAATTTTTTGCTGACATGCCCCTTCACCTCTTGCTGTTTGTATTCATCACTTTTAGTCAACAGAGTTTTATTGGCCCAAGGAGGGGTTTTGGTGAACTTCTCTGTAGATTATCAAAAACTGGAAAAGGTGGTGGCTAACTTTTTAAAATATGTCATTGTGATTATAAGAGTAAATGGCTACCTTTTCATGAAAAGAGCGCCATCTTCCAAGGTTTGGCCAGGTTTAAGGAAGTTGAACACTTAGCAGGAATTGCTACTAGCCTCTCCACCCCACCCCAATTTGTGAGATCCAAATCTGGTTCCAATTGGCTTTGGAGGTTTGAAACAGAGCAACAGTGTAGAATTTGAAGTCACTCCAGATATTAGACGGATAATTAACAAAACAAGAAAGAGGAATAAAAATAGCTCATCTGTCAAGGAAAGAAAGATAAACACCTCAATTAATAATTCTTTCCCCTCCCATTAGAGATCAGAGCGTGGGAGCCTGAGATGAGAATAACAAGACTAATCACAATAATGACAACAGCAGCAACAACAGTTTTTTTTTGTGTGTGTGTGTGTGTGACTTTGTTAACGCTTTATGGAAGACAGTCAATAAGCCTATTTTTTCTAAATGCAATTTATGTCAAATTTGGAAATATAAACATCACATTATTTGTCCTATATCTGGTGTTTTTCTAAACATTATTTTCAGTATAATAATTAAGCATCATACTATAATATATGGTTTAAGGAGGGTATTTTAAAGATCAATTTGAGGGGAAAATATTTCCTTCAAAACTATTATATATATATATATATATGGTATATATTATATAAATATATATATATATCGTATATATATATTAGAATTTGAAGGCTGAATAATTAAAAAAACCCAACAACATTGGAGGAGTACTGTGTGTGTTTTTCTGAATAATCTCCCTCATAGGAAAGGAACTTGTATGGTTGAAGACAATATTTATGCCAGCCGTCCTTAGGCATTCTTTTCTATGACACTCACCACAGAGAAAGTCATTAATGATACAGGTAGCCTAAAATAATGCTTCAAACTTCAATGTAGTCTATTATTTTTGCTAGTACCTTTAATGTCTGCTTCTTGAGATGTATTCTTCATACTTTTCTTCATGGGCTATTAGGTTCTGAAATACATGAATGTGAACAGGGAAATATATTGTGAGACCCTATTTAGCAAGAGCTGAAGAGGCTGCAAATGACTGGTTTCTATGTGTAGCTGTGGATTTTGATTTAGACAGAAAGCTGTCCTGGTTCATATTTCGACTGCATTGTAGTCTGGATACTGTTAAATGATTAGAATAGCTAACAAGTTATTTAAAAAAAAAAGTTATTTTGTGTCAACAAAAAAATGCCTGAGTACAAGCAATCATAGTTGAGAAATGAGTTGTGGTATGTATGTGTACATTTATAGAGTAAGCGTATAAATGTACAAGCATCATTTATATGGGGGCTAAGTAATTTTCAAACATTTCATACCCTTTGTTTTCTTCTTCAAAAGCTACCCCCAACTGCTTTAAGCATTTGCAGCTGATGATTTTGATTTTTTAAAGTCAAGCATTCAAGTTAACCTTTAAGAAGCAAACCACCACCAAAAGAAAGATGTAACCTTTCATTCAATTGCCCCATATGCTTATCATTTTTTTTTTTTTTTTTTTTTTGCCTTAGCTGACAATAAAAATAGCACTAACCTTCTTTGCTGATGGGCCTGATGGGCCTGGCATTTAGATATGTTTATTTGTTGATTGTGAAGTTTTCTCAGAACTTTTAAAGGGCTGGCAACAAAATAATATCCTCCAAATACCTCGTCCAGCCCTGAAACCTACAAGAACTGTTCCCCCTGGACCCATGAGGGTTGGTAGAGTTGGTCCCTGAATATACTACTTTTCTGGAAGCGGTTTCGAGAACAGCCTGGTCCTTTAAGGAATAGCATCAGTTTATGCTGGGTTAGGAAGTAACTGCATGTAGTTTAACAATCTCAAAATCGGAGACACGAAGCTCGTGCCTTTGATTATTTATGAACTAGCTATGAAGCCATCAGGGTTTAGACATTTACAACTTACATTTCTCCCCCCTACCCTGACCCCAACTCAAAATGCTAATTACAGATTTATGTTCCCTCTAGGTGCAGAGTTCTCACCTCCTAATAGCATCAAGTACCGATCTTAGAAGTATGTGTACATAATAGGAAAAATAAAAATAAAAAAACGGTGTTTTCATCAAGATGGCCACACCTAGTAGGGGCACTCTCCAGTTTTAGTAGTCTTGAACACAGAGGGGCAATGGGAAGAAGTGTCCCTTCTATGCTAGCCAAGCCTCTGAAAGCTCACACTCCTGACGGTGCTCTCTTGTTCAGCTTTTTAGCACGCCGTGCACCCTTGGTAACACATCCCCAACTTAAGCTGGTTAGCTCTAGAGAGGAAAACTATACAGTAATCTATTATTTTTTTCCTAAATGATACTCACTCTTTTGGGATGAGAAATAAGGAAAATGTTAATTTCCTATAACACATCATATTTGAGCCTGTGGCCTCAACGTTTATGGTTCACATAATGACCTAATATACACAAAATATGGGCAACGTTCTCCATGAATCCATAGAAGGCTGGTTCTCACCAGGCTCTGACTCAGCAGGGAGGAGACACCATCAGGAGCAACCAGGGGCTATTTTTATCACGCAGGCTGAAGGCCACAGTTCGTTTCCAACGTTTATTTCCACTTTAGAGCGAGGAGGCACTCCAGTAGTAGGAAGTTCCCAAGTGATGCGATGCTGGAGGTGGGTCTTGCAGGAAGGAATCGGCAGTTAGCGATCTAGGCCTGGAGGCTTAGGACTGTCGACAGTGTTTCAGCTGCCTCTGAGGGGTGGCAGGGGCCTCTCTGTATGTAAATGCAGCAGAATTCACGGGCTACGAAACATACACAGCGATATTTTCACCGGCAGCATGCACGAGAATCCACTCTTCAGCGTGGATAGAAACTTCTGGGCATCATCTCTTAGAAAAAAACAAACCCAAAAGTTAGCAAACTTAAACACTATAGGTATGATTAGGTATCTCTCTTTTTGTGCAACAATTTGCACTCAAGCTACAGAAAATATAAGGACGTCAAGAGGGTGAGAGACGCTCACACCATGATTCCTTTAAAAATACATTTTTTTTTCTTTCTGTTTATTCGGGAACATCCTAGCCTCTGGCAGAGAAAACAGAATGTTGTGGCAGAAGGTTCAAACCACGAGAAAGGAAAGGGGTGGGCGAGTGTGCATCAAACGCAGATTTTCATCCTGGAGAATTTATCATGAAATCTATATATCAATTAAAGATTTGGGGGTGGGGTGGTGGGTGGCAGCGCAAGCCTTCCTCACAGCACCTGCACAGAAGGCCGGGTGGTCAGCCTTTGAAGGGCTCTTTGCACCTCCCTGCAGCCCCGCGGGGCGTCCCTGCGGCTGTCTGGGGCTGCACAGGAGAGGGCAGTGCGCCTGCGCCACCCACGAGGCGCTCTGCGCTTCCACGTGCTGATGAATATGCAGAGGCGCCCTCCCCCGCCCGCCCACGCGGGCTGCAGAGGGGACCCCGCTCAGAGGCTCTGGCCTATGAAAGCCGCTGGCTGGGATGTCAAAATAGTGCGGGAGAAGAAGCTGCACGTGTCTGTTTGCAAACCGCCCTGGTTTCCGTGAGTTGCCAAAACCAGGCCAGACCATGTAGGCTGCTGCGACAACTTGCATCCCTCGCCCAACAGACCGCGAGGGGAGCAGGGGAGCAGGGGAGTGGCCGGTTGGCCCCTCGGATACCCAGGGCCATGAGTTGCGACAGGTGGGCCAGGAGCCATGCCACTGAACATGCCAATTCCTCCTGTCCCCTTCCAAGTTGGGAACTGGCACTCTGGGGTTTCTCATTGTCCTTAGCTCCCCAGAAAGGATGTCCCCTCTTATCCACCTGGCACCTACACAGAAGCCAAGCCTGAGGTGTGGGTGTGGGTGTGGGTGTGGGTGTGGGGTGAGCCATCAGGGGTTTTCCTACAGCGCATCCTCTTTTGCACACATCCAGGCCTGAGTATCCGCCTCTTTGTTCTCTCTTTCTCTCTCTCTCTCCGAAATCTCACATGTCAGCCCGCATGCTTAGGAGCCGGTTCAGTTTCAAGCGGAAACATGCTTACGGTACTCGATACAAACTGCTGGAGGAACTACCCTGGCCCAGAGACCTGGGAAGTTCAGGGTTGCGCAGCGTTCAGGTGCTGGCTACTGTCTTCCTCTCCCCGTGAACTTCTTGGGAGTTCCGCGGGTGGCAGGACATTTTGTAGCCACATGTACCGGTACTGCTACTTCGAGGGAGTTCATAACCTGTCTGGTGGAGTGATCAACACTGGTAAACAAAGGGGGAGGGGCAGTGGAGTGTCATTGCTGCAACTCTATCCTCAGACTGACATCTATGGCGTTTTGGTTTTTGGGTATTTCACTCAAAACCTAGGTAAGGTGACACTGGAAAATGGCTGCCCACAGGTTCCAATCCTCTTCTGGGTATTACTTTCCACTGAACAGGCAGACCCATCCCACAGTGCCCACCTGTCCCTCCTTGCTTGTGTAACTGACCAGGTTGCACACACGGCAGTCCATCCCAGGGCCGGCTGCACTGGGGCCAGTTCCGGGGGCCATAACCTCATTTCACCTGACAGCCACCCCTCACCAAGTCTTCAGCTCTGAACCTGAGAATGAGGCAGAGGGAGATTTGGAAACGATGTTGCCAGGACAAAGGCTCTCTTCCTCCTACCCAGCTTCCGAGTCTCCCGGCTCCCTGACACCAGGATGGCCCCAGAAAAGCCATTGTGACCTGGGCCCACGGAGGCCTGGCAGAAGCTTTCTACCCTCTCTCACAAGGACTGGGTGGAACGGGGCGGAGCACGGGGGTCCACTTGTCCCAGGCACTCGGAGTCTCATCAGGGCTGCAGAATCCCTCGATCCATCGAACCCCGTCCCAAAGGCCGCCCCACAGGAAATCCCTTCCGATTTTGGGTCCTTTTGTGTTTGAATATGTTGGCGTGGAGGACGAACTAGACTCCACGGACTCCACTCTAATGAAGAAGACCGGAGCCGGCCTCACTCTAGGCAGAATGAACAAACCCAGCGTGGGTTCCTGCGTTCTTCCTCAAAAGGCCAGGCCCCAAGAACCCTTTTCATTTGGCGAGGGGCTGGAGCGAAGGGAGGGGCAGGGGTGGGAGCCGGCCGGGGTCTGTAAGCCGGAGGCTGTTGGCGGCGGGGCTGCTCAGCTAGGCTGCCAGTGTGAGTGCAGGAGACGCACTGGGCCAGGGACTGGAGATGCCCCGTCCCCGTTTCGCTCAAACCCCTTGGCTCCTCTGGGTCCGCGCCAGGGCTCGGAGGCCCGGACGCCCAGGCGAGGTGGAGGCTAGGCGGGCTCTGCCCCTCCCCGCAGACCAGGCTGAGTTTAGTCTGCGGAAGCGACATCGGGGTGGGGGATCAGGAGGCGCAGGCCCAGACCAAGGGAAGAGGGACCCCAAACCAGACAGACGCTTTCCTGCCCCTCCACCCACGCCTTAGTCCCTGCCCAAATTGCGCGTCTCCGGTAGGACTGACTATCTGCCTGGCCTCTCTGCTGCCAACCTTGCCAGAAACCTAGACCCCAGACCTGGTAAGTCGCTGTTCTCCCATGCGCCCCCCCACCCCGCCCAGCCACCTTCCCAGAGGGCTGGGGCCGCGACTGCGCGCGCGCGCGTGCGCGTGGCCGGAGGCGCGCGCCGAGAAGTTGGGCTGATGTGGTGCCACCGCGCCAACCCGGCCTCTGTGACTGGTGTGCGTGATCGCCGAGGACCCCAAGGTAGTCAGAAATGTCGGGGGGCTCCCCAGTGAGGCAGAAGCGAAAAGTGCCCAGCTTTGCTCTCCTGGATTCTCTCTGTCCCCTGTGGACACCAAAGCCTCGTTTTAAGAATAAGCTTGTGGTTGGTCTCCAAAATGTGTGTGTGTGCGTGCGTGCGTGCGTGCGTGCGTGCGTGTGTGTGTGAGGGGTCGCCGGGGAGGGGAATTGTCCCTTTCTCTGAGCAGTTTCTAATCCCCAAGGTCTACAAAGAAGTTTATTTATGGTTTCCATTTCAAGGCTGTGAGGTTTTTTATTCATTATTGTTATTATTACTATTTTAAGTGAAGGTCTTTTAAGAGTCACAGCTTCTCAAATAGTCGTGCCTCTTGAGGACATTTCGACAATTACCTTGTCTAAGAATCCCACTCCCTTCCCACTGGAAAAAACAAACAAACTTCATTTTGTCCGTAGTTGCCTTAGGACACGTCGTGTACATGTCACTAATGTGAAGAAAGCAAGCAAGCAAGCCAAACACCCTTGGCATTTGTCGTTGGAACTCCGTGCGCTCTATTATTGAAACGTGAAAGATGGATTTAGGGAGGGGAGGGGGCAGGGCGCTGGAAGAGCGCTTTGGAACCGCGCTGCCCTCTCGCACGGGGCTGACCTTTGGCTGACACGGCCACTGAGCAGGCCGTTCGTTAACGAGGATTTGATACATGAGACTTTCGAGCTGGGCGTGTAAAACCCACACCCCGAATCCAGGTCTCGCTCAGACTGGTATACGAGGAAACGCTCTTTCTAAATCTTGAGGCTTAACCAAGTGTCAGGAAGGCCGGTCGCTGCCTCCAAACGGCAGCGAGGGACATCGGGTAAGAGGCACATATTCCCAGCTCCTTCGAAAAGCAAACAAAATAAACCCAGGAGAACTTTGAATAAGTCCTCCACGTTGCCCCTTTGAGGCAACGCTTATAAACAAGGCCATCGTCTTGTCCTTATGAGTTGTGTTGTGAAGGCAGGGTCGCAGGATGGCAGTGCACTTTTGGAGATAATACAGGAACATACCATAGACATCTATCTCTACAGAGCTGTCTGTTTTACTAGCCGGAGAGGCTACAGTATCACAGTTCATGTCCGCCAGGTCGTGGGGCACATACAGAGGGGGTGGGGAGAGAGCGCCACGGATTTTAAAGCTGGATCAAAGTCGACGCGTGTCGATTTAATTTAGTTCGACTGTCTGCAGCCTTTGGAGCCCGGAAAAGCGAGACAGGCCGGCCACCAGCTCCCCGGCCTCACGGATGCGCTGAGGCCAGGGTAGCACCGACTCCGGAAAGGTGTCCTTTTATTTAAGTTGACATTAACATTCTCACTTAAAAAAGAAAGAAAGAAAAAAAAAGCCGCATCAGAAACTGCTCTTTCTTGTCTTTCCTCCAGTAACAGAGCCTGCTGAGTGCTCTCCGCGGGCTAGGGGGTGGACGTTTGCTCCTGCCCGAGTTCCCAGCCCCTCGTAGGGTGGAAGGGGGAGGACCAGGCGAATCGTGCCCTTGGTCTGGGCCCCGCTGCCCTCGGACGACAGATTTCCTGGAGCTTCCGACCTGGGTCGCAGCTCCTCGGGTTGTGCTGGGGGCTGCGCAGGGGCGGTTCCTGAGACCCAAATTTATTCCCGTCAAAAACGTCACCAGAAGCCGTGTTTGCGGCCTCAATCTTTGCGCAGGGAACCTCTCTGCCTCTCCTCCCCTATGGCCTTTGCGTGTCAACGCAAAGATGGAAACATCACACGAGACAGGCACCTACGATCATGGAAAGAGAGAGAGAGAGAGAAAAAAAAAAGTTAGTAGTTTAAGGAAAGGATTCTAGCCGAGAGAGCTATTTCTTCAAGAAACCCCGTTGAAGAAATCCAGTGAGGGCCCAGGAGAGAGACAGGATTTGTTCCACAAGGATTCCTGTGGACTGTGGCCCACGCTCAGGCCGACTGCTTGCCGAACTGGGCCTGCACCCTTCGAACAGGGGGGCTGCATGCGTTGTATGTACACTTTTCTGGAAGAGACCCCCCCCCCCCAACTTTGGAAAAATCATAACCTAGAGAAGTCCCCATGCGTGAGACGATTGCCAAAGCTGGTCTAAGGGCGAAGAGCAGAGTGGCGAAGGAAGGAAAAGTTTGGGAGAGGAAGGGGAGAGAGTAGCTCGTGGGGAGATAGAGTTCATTTTTCCCAAGGGCGGGTCCCAGCACCCCCCCCCCCCAGCAACGTGGCGATCACCAGTGGTGGGTGCGCGGGCGAGAGGGTGCCCGCAGGATCGCCACCTGCCCAGCGGTGTCAACTTGACGCAGACAGAGTGGGTCTTCTTCTTATTGTGTTTCTTTGAAGGTGCACTCTTTGGAGCCAGTGCAAACCATACGACCTTGATTCTTAACAGGAAGAAAGCGCTGGCCGCCGCCTGCCGGCTCGCCCTGAGCTGCTTCGGTCCCCTTTCTCCAGAGCCCCACCCCGCGCCTGGCTCCTGGCGCCTCCACTCGGCTTTGGGCCTCCAAACACGGTCGCAAGTCTGCGGCGCCAACGAGTGTCCCAAAGCGGCGATCGCTGCCTTCCCAACAGCCGGACCACTTTGGCGGGCACGGGGCGTTTCATCCAGCCCGGGCCCGGCCTCCCCCTCCCCATGGCCCCCTGCCCCCACACTGTCCCGGTCCAAGCCACCGGGGGTGACGCATCCAGCGGTGCCACTGACGTCAAGTTTTCCGGGTGGGGGTGGGGCACCCCAGCACCGGCATCATTAATTATCAGGGGCTCAGTGCTGAAAAGAAAACCCGAGCTCCCCAGACCCCGGCGTGAGAGCTGGTCTCTATGACATGACATTCTATGCAGTTGGGGGGAGAGGAGACAGAAAAGCATGCATGGAATGGGAAACAGCCATTCGGTGTCTCAAAGTATAGTCAGTCTCTTTGCCACCTCGTGCATCCAGGTCTGAAGCCCCTTGGGTTAGCTCCTTGGCAGGTCTGAGCTGCTCACCCTGCATCTGCTTTGGGGGGGGGGCGTTTCTGGTGGAAGCGCCCTTATTTATTCCTGGGCGAACGGCGTGGCTCCAACTTCCCAGTGGATTCCAGCTGGAGGTGGTCCATCATCTCCATCAACCAAGAGGGGTGGGCGTTGCTTCCTAAAGTTGGATCTAGGATGGGCATAGCACCCTATCTGTTTGGCCAAATCCTTAGCCTGGGACCTGATATTATTATTATTGTTATTGAGTAGAAAGGAAGGGAGAGGGGGAAACTCTGCCTATGCAGATAGGGACACAATAAATGAACAGTGCACCTGGGTGTCAGGAAGAAAAACTGTCATCCGTGACAGCAAACATAGCTCCCCCCTCTCTCCTTTTGTTCTAACAAGAATTATGTTTACATCTGGCTTGAAATGGTATTTTGAGTAGCTAGCACTTCTTCGAAATCACACCAGTTTTTGGTTCTAGTTCTAATACATTTTCGAACTCCCTTTCTGTGAGAATGGCCGCCAAGCACACACAGGGCACAGCAGGGTCATGCGAAAGAAATTCTCTGGTGGGCTATTCCGTGCAAAAGAGAGAGAGAGAAAAAAGTCATGCCACATGCGACAGAGTTCCACAGGTAATGAATGGTGAAGCGATTTTCTAGGAAAAAACAACAAAGTGAAATTAGAATGAAACTAAAAGCCCACCCACATGAGGGCCTATTGTTATGTACGTGGAAACAATAATCCTCAAATCCATATGTCTTGTATATTATGAATATCGTGTTTGTCATAAATAACATCCCTGAAATTCCATAAGCAAATTAGCCATTGGGAGGATCCGGTCTATACAAATAAAACTCACAGGTATCATTGCATATACTTCATAAATAATAGCTCTGAAGAATATAAATTTATCTTTATGATTATGAATATAACATGTATTTGCCAATACTCACAGGGTCAAAAAAAAAAAAAAGCCTCTCTAGTTTTATCTATTACAGGTAGAAAATACTCTAAAAAGTACATTAAAAGACAGATAATTTGTTTAGTGTTTCACAGATAGAAAAAAAAGGAAGTGAATTTGGATATTTCTTTTGCAACTTTTACATCCCTGGGGGCAGCTTTTGAATTAGAAGCTGTGATGGTGATCATTTTATTCCAAAATTAGTTATTTATTTTTAACCAATAATTATATAGTAAACATTTAACAAATATATACTGATTCCTCAGAACTGTGTAATAATGATTTTGTAAAATATGAGTAAAATGGAGTTCGTTCATATACAAAGTATAAATATATTTGTAGCATTGGGATCTTTATGAAGTTTAAAAAAAGTCTCAGCAATAAAAATTTCTAGGAATTTTTTTCTTAATCGTATTAGGAAAAGAGAAACCTGAACCCCAAAATAAAATTGAAAAGGAACCTCATTTATGGTAAATAAAAAACAAACAAAGGTACAGGGTCCCAAATTGCTTATTTTAAAAATGATTATTACCTATTTTCATGGCCTGTAATACTTACACTTAATCACAAGTTCAAAAAATGTGTGTTAACAGCAATAAAGAAATATTGGAGTTGGCATCAACATAGAACAATTTTAGTGCTGTGTTGCTATTTTATTTCTATTCTACCTTTATATAAATCTTTCCAGAGGGCTCTGCTATTTTTGGTACAGCAGGCTAAAATGTATGAATCTAAGATATAGTTCAGAGTCTGTATGTGTTGCTCTGGTTTAGAAAAAAGAAAAAATCCCAGGATATGCATGAGACTAAAAAAGTCAGCTAATATTCCTGTAGTTTCTGAATCAATAAATATTTACAGCTTTAAGGCAATGATTGAATGGAAGTGCTACATCTCAAGGTCATTGTGTGTATGTATATGTCTCCCAGTGAGTGATTTTGCAGTTTAGACAGTGTTCTGTGGAGGTTGTGTGGTTTTGGGAGCGGCCAAGGTCAGGGTTTCATGTGCTGATCTGGGAAGTTAGTGGATACTCTTGGCTTTTCTCTTTTCCCTTTGTGAAACCAGTACTGTAGACAAGAGGCTCACTAAATTTTTACATCGTTCTCAAATCAGCGATTTTGTTTACTCCTGGGTATAGATTAAAAAAAAGAAAAAAAGAAAAAAAGACTTTTAGAGCTAGAACTGTGTTTGTGAAAAAATGAAACCAAGGAAATCTACTTAACAGATTTGGCTATACATGTAATTGACTAGCAATTCCTATGGTGAAACCTTATTTTAAGTTTTTCTTTTCTTTTCTTTTTTTTTCTTGTCTGAGGAGCCTGTTTCAGAAATATGCATTCTATGAAACAAGAGAGGATATAGGAAACCTATCTTTTTCTCCTTTTTAGTTTGAAAAGGAATTATACATTTCTATTATTTTGTTTCTGTGAATTATAACAATAGTCGTATAAACTGAGGGCAGAGGGTGCAGAGAAAATGAAAACACTATTAAATTCAATTGTTTAAGGACATGCGTTTGGGAAGTGTGAACTTTAAGTTGTGATCCTTTGTAAATAGATGTGAAACATATTTGCTATATGTAATACCGTATTTTTCTGTGTATAAGATGATTCTTTTGCCTAAAATTGTTAGACCAAAAATGGGGGGTAATCTTATAAACGGAAGTAAGCTGTATATTGATTTCTTAATGTTGAGTTAGAAAAGTGGCGGGCATCTTATACATGGAGGAGTCTTATACATGGAAAAATATGGTAATTCACTGACAGCTATACAAATTACACTATGTAAAGTTAACAAAAATGAGAAGAAAACAATTCTACACACTCTCGTTGCTAGATCAATGTGGAAGATTAAGTATAGTGAGTGTTATTCTTCAATCTACAGGTTTTGCAGCTGATGCTTGTTACGTACCTATCAGCTGACTACCCTTGACTAGACCAATTAATTGATTGACTAATTAATGCAACAAGCATTAAAGACAAATATGGCCACTGCTATAGAGACTATGGTATTTCAAAAATAAATTCCAAGTGCTTTCTTCTCCTTAGAAATGTAACAGGGGAGATATATACAGGTAGACAAAATACAGAGTAAAATGTGGTATTTGTCACAAGAGAGGCAGGCACAGAATTTGGTTGGATATGGTTTAACTTTTTGATTCTCTTCAGACGATACCAGATGTCATTTGCTGATGTAGAAAATCAGAACAAAATATCTTATCACAAACTTTCCCTTTGCTTTCTTCCATGCATTTCTTTCTTCCTTTCCCTTCCTCTCACCTCCTTCCTCTTCTCTGCCCCTCTCGCTTGCTCTGGAACCTAAGGCACTATGAACATTTCAAAAGCATTTTCTCAGCGTGCTGGCAGTGATGTTGTGCATGCTGGCTGCCTGCATTTTCACCGGGCTTTTGTCTTTGGGGGGCAGTTTTGTCTGAGTGCCCATCTGGAGTCAGCTAGCCTGAGCTCTCACCGATGGGCTTAAGCTCTGTGAATGCTGGGCCTTGGTGCTGGTAGCACTTCTCAGCACTCAGGCAGTCCAGGCTCATGGCTGAAGTGGGCCAGGCCATGCAGAGACCAAATTCGGACAACTGCAGGCTGATATTTGGAAAGAGCACTCCGATTGTTCACTAGGACATTTGCACTTTGCAGAATTGTGCAGGAATTCTGTTTCCTATTCATCTGATCTAAAGACAGATTCCCTTGTCACTACCAAATAAGCCTTTCCCCCCTTGTTTTCATTATGGTTTATGTGTTCATTTTAATTCCGTTTAAAAAATACTTACTATAAAAGTGTCAGGATACTGGCTATATTTTTCATGAATTTTTGATTTGTTCTGAAATATTAAGCCATGTTTTTCTTTGCCCAGAGGCTGACTTGACTCTAAGGCAATATTTTCCAAGGAAATTTTATGTTCTTCTTATCACATTTGATAGTCACCCCATGAAACAAAGAAATAATCCATGTTTTCTGAAATGGGTGGCATTCAAGTTCTTTAGAAGTACGGTGCTAAGTAGGATGAACCTGTAATTAATCAGAGAAGTAGAAATAATTGGCCAGTGTAGAGGTTTTTCAGATTCCTGTTTGTTCTTTGTTGCTGTTCTTCGGATCGATTACAAAGGGGTGCAACCTGGATCTGTCTGATTATCACATGCTAGCTGTTTGGGTGAGTGGATGCAGACAAGAGAGGTTGCAAAATGTGTGTGAGGACTTTGTTTTATTATTTTTCATGTGATTACTATCCTCTTTATTAAAAGTTTTTATTCTGAACAATTTCCAACATACACAAAAGTAGAGAGCCTTGTATAATAAACTGCCATCACTCAACTTCAACATTTATCAAATTACAGCCAATTTAGTTTTGTCTATACTTCCACTCACTGTTCTCTCCCAATATTATTTTGAAGCACATCCTAGACATCATATTATTTAATATGTAAATATTTATTATTTAACTAACATGTAGTTCATATTTGCTCCAAAGCAGAGTGGCTTTTTCCAGGCAAGTAGTGTGTTTTCTGAAACACTGCTGACTTTGAGCTTTGGGTTGCTAGTCTCCATCTTTTTAAAACATTTTTGTTTCCAGTCCCAGGGCCTTTATTAGCCACTGGAATCAAGAAGCTCTGTAGTTCTCAAGAGGAGAAGAATAATTTGGTTGATTATCATCACAATCAAAGAAGATAGAAGCTTCAAGTGGGAAATTTCACAATTCCCAGAGCCCAGTAGTCATCAAGGAATCAGAATAATTCACTCAAAAGTTTCTGAGTTTGGGAACATGTGATCACTAAGAATCCCTGTTATGGAAAAAGAAATCATAGGAACTTATGCTGATGTAAAAAAAATAGTAGTTGAAAAACAATCACGAAAACACGTATGATTTCAGTTTCATACCATCCAAGACAAACCCCCTTCAATTATTGATACAATACTAAATATAAATTCATGCACTGTGATGTAAATGTATATTTTTCTATTCCAGTAAATTATATGAAGCCATACGTCATGGTTAATTTTTGAAAAGAGAGTACTGATCTTTTAGAGATCTATGCCAAACTACTATTTATGGATGAGATGATACGCCTAGAGTTTGTTCCAAATAACCTTGAGTTGAGGATGGTGGTGAATGAGTAAAAGAAGAATGAAGATTTTTATTGCTGGGTGATGGATATATGTTTTAAAAATTTCTTAATAAAATAGCAAAAATGTGAGGAAAACAAAAACCACAGTAATGTCTCTATCCATTTATCTATCAGCAGAGAAGTCAAAAGGCAGAATGAAATTGTTTGGACTTTAAAATAAAAAAAGTAAAGGTGTTTTTTCTTCGTATTGAAAAACCTATGTGTATACTTGAAAAAGCCAATGAACCTCTCTAAACTTTGGTTTTCACATGTACAAAAATGTTCCCTCTGGTTTAGATAAACCAGATAATACTTTTCCAGTTATTTCTATATATTAGATACCAATTCTTATCATCTAGTGAAACAAAAATGATGCTTAATAGTTTAAATGTGCAGTGACTTGAATGTTTGATATCTAATTGTTCTGACATCTTTGGGAATATCTAGTTGTTACATTCTACTTGTAGTTATTTTGTTCATTGATTATGATAGACCCAATCTCAGGATATGGGGGAAATAATGCTAACTATTGATTTTAAAGATTTATTTGTATTGTTTTTGATAGAGAGATACAGAGACAGAGACAGAGAGAAGGGGGAGGACCCAGAACAGTCTCCATAGTTGCACATCATTGGTTTTTCCACATAGTTTCATTCCACAGGTGGGTGCGGGGCTGCACAGGGCAGGAACTGGGCCGAGGTCTCGCCCCTGTGAGAACTGAACTGGGGTAACTCCCCAGTTCAGCATGTGGGTCTGCATGGGCCGGGGCCGGGATTCGATCCTTGGTCCCCGGGGCTGCAAAGTGAGCGCTTCACCCACTGAGCCATCCCGGCTTCCCCTAACTATTGATTTTAAGATGAGATCATTGTACCCTTGGGTCAAGAAGGTAGAAGTAAGTACATACTGTGCTTGCCACCTCCAGCTACTACATAAGAATTACAACTAAACTACAGAGCAACCATCATTGAAAGTCACCTGAAGTCTAGCTGAATCGAAGCCTTATAACTAAGGACACACAGAAGAAGTGACCTCGAGACTGGTAGGAGGGGCAGACACACAGAACAGGCTGGTCCCACACCTGCATATAATCATTGAAAATTGAGAGGGACATCTCAGCTGTGGAGGTCCCCCCTGGAAGAGCAAGGGACCCCAGCCCTTGACCAGGCTCCCCAACCCAGGGTTCCAGTGCCAGGGAGAGACATCCTTAGAACTGCTGGCTGTGACACCCAGCAGAGCTGCAGCTGAGTGAGACGAGGGCAGCTGCAGTCTCAGGGGCTCCTCTTTGAAAGCCCAACACACAAACTCACTTGCTCAGGGACTCACTGGTTCTGAACTCCAGCAATGGGGAAGCCGCTTGAAAGGTGCCAGGTATCTAAGGAGAGGAACTGAATTGTCTGGCTTTAGGGTGGGGGCTTGAGAGGCAGCTTTCTCCAAGACAGAAGACATGGCAGAAACCATGGTTTTTTGCTGAGACTTACCTTCTCCCCACAGGCAGACACAGGTGGTCACTGTATCTGAATCTCTAGAAACCTGTCTAACACCATTTGTCCACCCCACCCTAGTGATTCCCTGATACCCTATCTCACCCACATTTCAGGATCACTCAACCAGCTTCCAGTGACTGTTTTTCACACAAATGGCCTCTCTTGGTTTGTGCTGAGGACTTTCCTAAAATCTCTAAAAGGTTGACAAAACCCAAACAAGCAGAATCTGGCTGTGATGTGCCCTGTACCTCTCGTTAAGCAGTCTGGCATTAGTGGCGGCTGGCCTTGGTTTGTGGCTTGACCTCTCTTAGGCACCTCCAAGCTCAGTGCAAGTGGCAGCCATCTGCAGATTCCTTCCTGGCTCATGCCAGGTGGCCCCAGGCAAGGCAGAGGTTTTGGCTGAATTTGGCCAGCAGCAGGGCCCCTCCCCAGGATCCCCTGGGCTGACACACATCATGGCCATCCTCTAACAAACCCAAAGCACCACCCAGTTGCCTCTGTGGATGACACACCCACAGGGCAGACTGGGCAGGGACCAGAACCCTGCTAAAGTCAATCCTTCCCCATAGAATCAACCCCTGCATAACAGCTCCTCCACTGTAGTCATGGACAATTTTCACAGCCAGTCATCCTGAAGGCCAATTTTTCTCATTGATGTGCAAAGAGGAATGAGCCTCAACTACAACAGGAGTGCACGCACAACCCACACAAGTCACATGCCTGGAGCACCTGGCTCAGGTGAGTGGGGAGACTGTACTACTGGGTCCCACAGGACACCGGCTACATACGGCCACTCTACTAAGACTGGGAGACCTGCAGCTCTACCTAATGTGTAGAAACAAACACAGTGAGTCAAGCAGAATGGGGAAACAAAGAAACAAGCTCCAGAAAAAGAACAAAGCAAAAGGAAGACAAGCAACCTACCAAACACAAAGTTCAAAACACTGCTTATGAGGATGCTCAATGATCTCAGGGAGAACTTCAACAAAGAGATAGGGAACATAAAAATGGAGATAGAAAACATAAAAAAGAAACAGAAATAAAAAATATACTAATGAAATGAAGAATACATGAGAAAAAATTAACAGTAGATTAGATAAAGCAAAGAGTTGAATCAGCAATTTAGAAGATAAGGTAGCAGAGAAGACCTAAACACAATAGCAACTGCCCCTTCCCTCAATAAAGGTAGTTTAAGGGGCCTCTGGGACAATATCAAGGGTAAAAATACTCGTATTTCACATCAAAGGGTATAAGAAGAAGAGAGAAAACAAGAGATTAAAAACCTATTTGAAGAAGTAATGACTGAAAACTTTCCCACTGTGGGGAAGGAAATAGACATACAAGCCCAGGAAGCATAGAGAATCCCAGACAAAGATGAATCCCAAGTGGCCTACAACAAGACACATCATAATTAAAATGCCAAAGGTTAAAGACAAAGAGAGAATATTAAAAGCAGCAAGAGAAAAGCAGGTAGTTGCCTATCAGGGAGCTCACATAAGACTATGATTTCTCAATAGAAACTTTGCCGGCAAAGAGAGTGGCACAAAATATCCAAAGTGATGAAAAGCAAGAAGCTACAACAAAGATTACTCTACCCAGTAAGACTATCATTTAATATTGAAAGAGACACAAAGAGCTTCCCAGACACAAAAAACCTAAAGAAGTTTATTACCACCAAATTAGCATTACTAGAAATGTTTGAGGGGCTTCTTTAAGAAGAAAAAGGAAAGTAAATAAATAAAAATATAAATAATAAAATGGCAATAACTACATATCTACCAACAATTACTTTCAATGTAAATGGAGTAAACACTCCAATCAAAAGATAGGTTGGCAGAATGAATAAAAAACCAAGGCCCTTACATATGCTGCCTACAAGAGACTCACTTCAGATCAAAAGGCACACACAGACAGAAAGTAAAGGGATGAAAAAAGGTATTTCATGCTCTTCTTCACAAGAGATAAAGAAGGACCCAGTAATCCCACTCTGGTTTATTTAAAGAATCCCAAAACACTACTTCGAAGGGACATGTATATCCATATGTTCATTGCAGCATTATCTATAATAGTCAAGATACGGAGGCAACTTGGGTGTTCATCCGTGGATGAATAGACAACAAAGAGATGGCACATAAGTAATAAAATATTGCTCAGCCATAAAAAAGAATGAAATCTTGCCACTTGGAACAGCATAGACAGAACTAGAGACAATTGTGCTGAGTGGAGTAAGTCAGACAGAGAAAGCCAGATGTTATGTGATTTTAGTTATATGTGAAATCCAAAGAACAAAATAAACAAGACAAATTCAGAGATACAGAGAACACTTTGATGGTTGCCAGCTAGGAGGGGGTTGAGTTGGTGGGTGAAAATGGGGAAGGGATGAAGAAATATAAATTGTTGTTACACAGTAGTCGTGGGGGTGTCGGGTACAGCATAAGAAATATAGTTAATAATAGTGTAATAACTATGCATGGTGGCAGATGGGTATTCGATTTATGAAGGTGACCACTTCATATGTTGTACAAATGTCTAATCACTGTGTTATATATCTGAAACTAATATACTATTATATGTCAACTATAATTAAAAAATTACTTTAAAAATGAGATTATTGCTACAGGATATTTACTGTACCATCTACTTTCCTGGTGGTGGACGTAGACTCTTAAAGTTCAGTGTGAATTCCTGCCTCATTGATCCTGCTTCCATAGTGTGTCTGCTCTTCTGATTTCCTTTCTGGGACATTCCTGCTGGAGGTAGGAAACACATCAACACCTTCAGTTACCGTATAATGCATTATGAACCTTGGGACTGAATCATGATTTTCAGACTTGCGTTCTCATATCAGGACTGTATTTTTTAGCTTATGTGAGTTACCCTTTGCCATCTTCTAATCAGATCTGAAATATTAGGGATGAGAACAAGTAAATCCTGCAAAGTAACAGTATTATCTACTTTCCAACCCTGTCCTGCCCACAAATTGAAATGATGTCTCAGTTTTCATCTTCCACATGCTGGCTATGCCAGATATTCCTACCTGAAACCCCAATCATCCCTAGGGTACAAACCAGATCATACCATGAGACTAGGCTATTAGAAACCTTCTAGTTCTTTCCTCTCTGGGACTAAATTTTGGCTTGCACATCTCCAAAAACAGTGCTTCTTCTTCTTCTTTCTTCTTCTTCTTCTTCTTCTCCTCCTCCTCCTCCTCCTCCTCCTCCTCCTCTTCTTTCTTCTTTCTTCTCCTCATCTTCTTTCTTCATATGTGTTGTGTATGTATGTATGTGTGTGTGTATATATATATATATATATATATATATTTTTTATTTCTTTATTCTTTTATTAATTGTTAAATGCATTGGGGTGACATTGGTTGGTAAAAATTACATAGGTTCCAGGTGTACAATTCTACATTACATCATCTATATGTTGCATTGTGAGCTCACCACCCAGAGTCAGTTTTCTTTTCATCATTATATATTTGATACCCTCTCCCATCTGCCGCATACTTCTTTGTTTTTTCAATTACATTTGACATACAATTGTTGTATCTCATATTGGTTTCAGGTGTATAGCCTAATGATGAGACCTTTATATATCTTACACAGTTCTCATTCTGATACATCTGGTTTCCTTCTGATACCATATTTAATTATTATATTTTTATTTATTGATGTCCTATGTTGCACTTCACATCCTTGTGACTATTTTGTGACTATTAATTTGTACTTCTTGATTTCTTTCACTTTTTTACCCACTTCTCCAGCAATCTTCTCCCATCAGCCCAACCAATCTAGTACTTATCTGGCTCCACACAAAGTCCTCACAACATTATTGACTATATTCCCATGTTATGGCCTATATCCATATAACTTTTGCTTTGTAACCACCAAACTAAACTTCCCAATCCATTCACCTTATTTCACCCACTCCTCCAACCCTCTTCTCAGCACTGGTTTTTCTGACCGCACTCAGCATGATGGCAGTTCTTATCACCCTGTTATGCCTGCAGTAGTAGACCTCTGGTACCTACCCATACCTGAACACGCCCAGCAGTGGAAGCCACCTGTTGAACTGGCTGACTGACCCAGCCCAGCTTGTGGTTAGTGCTTTTAGAGGACTTGCATCAGAATCACCTGGGAGATGTTTGTAAAAATTTATATTCTTGGGCGTTACTTCAGGTCTAATAAATTAGAATGTCTGGGTGAGGGTGTTGATCAGTTGTTTGTGTTTTCTCAAAGTGAATCATTGACTAAAAACCCCAGATTGTGCCCTTGGACTAAAGTTTTTCTCTAGGCCCAAATTTTCTCTTCTTTATTCTGTACCAAGTGCTGTGATTTTAGACTGCTTGATAGCTGTACTTTCAAGAGTGTGGACTTCCATAGAGATTCAGAAAAACAAATAATACATGACATTAACAACAACAAAAACACTGGACTGTGGCAAATAAGCCTGGTTGTCTCAAATATAATACTTCTGTTACCACCATTTTCCTCACTGCTATCCACCGTCTTCTCCTTGATCTATCATTAAAGTAAGAATTATTCCATAATATTAATAATAATCTGCATGAAAATTCCTTTTAAAATGTTAAAAAGCACCTCATAAATGTAATGTATTATTCAACAAGCAGTTAGTGAACTCAGTCTATTTGAGGGACCTTATACAACTTGCCCCCTGAATGTAGTACAAAGAACAATGAAGAACATATTTCCTGCTCAAGGGAAGCCCTTAATGAGGATAACATGCATATATGATGGGCTACAGAACAATTGGAAAGAAACATACCTGATTCATATCCCAAATCTGTTCTCTAGTGATACAATTCTGAGTGCCTTGGGAGATATAGGTTATCTATGTATTTATATGGCAAGCATAGTGTCTATCGATATATCTATGACTTGATGCATTTGTCTCTATTAAGCGTCTGCTATTCATTGTCTCTCTATTTAGTTGTCTTCAAAGTGAATGTGATGCAGTTAGAATGTGAGCTCCATGAAGGTTAACATTTTTATCTGTTTGGCTTACTGTGGTGGCCACATAATAGGTGTTCAATAAATATCTGTTGATTAACTGATTGTTCTAATGGTTAATTGAATGAAGTTAATAAGGAAAGATTTCCAGAAGGTGATGAGGGGAAGAGAGATCTCACAGGTGCCCATAGATTGATGGTGACTAGTTGTGTAGCGGGTGGGCTACAGAACTACAAGATAGATTTACTTGTCTTAGGGATGAACGTCCCCACATTACACAGACCCCGTTGGCCTGCTATGGGCCAATTCAGTAACCGGTTACTTCGGAGGATTGTAATTGTGATTTTCTGACTCAGACTTATGCCCCCTTTTTGGTCTGCGACTGTTACGAAGTGAGACTTCATTATGTTTGGGGATGAAGGCATGGGAAAGAGTTCTTTGGAATTAAAATTTTTCTTCCCCTAGGAATTGTGTCTGTTTGCACACACACACACACACACACACACACACACACTCACACACACACAAAATAGTGGCACCCATTTGTCAAGTCTGAATAGTTGTGGTTTAATTGTAGCAAGGTCTCCTTTGCGATTTCATTTGCCAGTTTATATGAGAAAAGATGGAAAAATTTTCTCTTGGAAACTAAGTAAGGATAGTCAAAGTTGAGCCAGCTACTGATCTTAAGACACCTGCATCCAACCCAGCTTCTGAATACATCTGGAAATGTAATTTGGCTGTCTTTTGATCTATATTCTATGTGAAATTTTAATTGGCAAGAAATCGCTTGCACATTTATCCATCTAGTCTGTTTGTCTCCCAGGACTGAGGAACAGTGAGGCCACATGTCGGAGTAGATTTTAAAACTGCAATGTTCAAGCTTTCATGTACTCGTTCAATGAAGGTTGATTGAATGCCTTCTACATGCCGGGCTCTCTCCTACGTTCTAAAGATGCAGTGATAGGCAAGTCCCGGTTCCTCATGAAGCTTCCATTCTGGTGGGGTGATGGGTGACAATAAACATTGAAAGAATACATATAAAAGGGAACTTCAGATATTTATGAGTGCTGTGCTTAAATTAAAGGGGTGCAATGGGTTTGAGAGGGCTTTGCAGGGTGGAGAGGCTAGTGTCACCCATCCATGGCCTTTCTGAGGAGCTGACATTTGTGTGGAGACTTAAATAATGTCAAGGAACAAGCCAATAGGAGAACAAAGGATTCTGGTTGAGGAAAGATAATACGAGAGGACCCAAAAAACCCCTGGAATTTATATTTAAAAAAATTGTGTATTTATTCTTATATGTTTGAACTTCAGTTACCTTCAAAGTACTCATGGTTGGATGCAATAAAACTATTGAGACACTGTTTCCACGGCTCAGAAACATTTTTGATCTCATTGATTTTGATGCCTTTTAGTGCTTTTGCCATTTTTTGTTTCATCTCTTTCACATCAGCAAAATGTTTCCCTTTGAGGACTTTTTTTATCCCTGGGGAAACAGAAAATAGTCACTCGGGGTGAGATCAGGTGACTAGGGAGGATGGGGCATGGGGGTCATGCTGTTTTGGGTCAGAGACTGCTGAACACTTAGCGTGGTGTGGGCAGGTGCGTTGTCATGCCTCACATTGTTCGTGTAAATCACCCATCATGAAATGGGCAAAGGGGTTGAAAGAGTCTCCCAAAAATGTTCACTTATGCCGAATGCAGCCTCTCACAACCACACTAGCTGGTACACGGATGCAGATGGGCTTCTAGAACATCATCTAGTGGGGGCAGCCTGTCCTACAGGGGCCCGCCCTCCAGAAGATCATTCCATTTTGAGGGTACCTCTTCAAATGAAGGTCTTGTGGTGAGAACTAGTTTGGCATGTTAACAAAAGCATTCATCTATTTCAATCCTCAGGTATTTTCTGAGTGCCTGCTTTGTACCTGGTGGGACATAGTCTAAGTTGCTAGGAAAACAGAGGTGAACAAAAGAGAAATCTTGAGTTCCAGTTGTCATAGATCTTGGTTCTAGTGGGAAAGAAAGAACAAGAAACCTATCAGATAACAATAAATGAATTAATACTAAGCAAGATGGAACAGTGGGGGTAGATACATTTTTTTGTGGAATTCCCTGGCTCCAGGGGTCAGAGAATGTCTCTCTGAGCCAATGAACTGTATAACAGAAAGGTGACAATATGAAACTCACACTTGTGTCATATACTCACTCCCTTTCAATATTATAAGTTATGGGCTGGGACCTAGGAACATGGGCTGCAGATAATGAGTGCTCTACCTGTCACCCCACCACTTCCTCTCACACTGATGAGTGCATATCACCATGCAAGGAAGTGCACCTGTTCAGGTTTATGAAAAGGGAAACAATTCATAAATTCATAGACTTTACTCATAGTAGCAAATTACATGCAACTCTCCTCACCAAGAATTTGGGACATTCAGCTCGAAAACGAATGGGAATATATGGCAGAACCCCTATTGCTGAATAAATTAAAAAATAATAAAGAATAGCTTTAAGATCAAAGAAATTTAACATTAAATAATGCACATATGCAAATTAATATAGATTTTAACAATTCTGAAAAGGCAAATCAATTTTGCTCTTAGCTTTCTTGTACTTTTTAATTAAAAGATGTGGATTCAACATAAAGCACATTTTCTTGTATTTATTAAAGAAACATTCCTTCCTCCATTGTATGTTTTTGGCTCCTTTGTCAAAAGTTATCTGCCTATATATATGTGGGTTTATTTCTGGGTTCTCAATTCTATTCCATTGGTCTGTGTGTCTGTTATTCTGACAATACTGTGCTGTTTTGATTATTGTCACTTTGTTGTATCAAATGAAGTCAGGGAGTGGGATACCTACAGCCTTGTTTTTTTTCCTCAGAATGGCTTTGGTTATTTGGGATCTCTTTTGATTCCATAAAAATCTGATTTATTTATTTATTTATCTTTGTTCTATTTGCTTAATGATTTATAGGATGAATGAAACTGTAACATAATGTACTCTGCAACCTTTTCACCGAGCAGTATGTGCTAAGGATTCCTTACAAAATGCCATTGGGATTTTGATGGGGATTGTATTAAATCTGCATTTCTTGCATTTAGTATGGTATATTTAAATGCTAGAATATTGTGTTTATATGGTGGAAAAGATATTGGGTATCTAAGTCAAGATTCTAATGTTACAGGGAATAGAATTCTATTGAAAATAGTTCATGTTCAAGGCTGCTTATTGATAGAAAAAGGTAATGGACAGGAAACAACATTTCTACACGTGGATGGCACCAAAAAGTAGGAGGCCACAGGTATCTCTGTATCTATATATCTGCTCCCTCTAGTCTCCTACTTTGTTTAGTTTAGTCTTTTTTGTTTGTTTTTTTTTTCATTTTCTTTTCTTGCATACGATTTCCTTCCTTGTTCAGGAAAGAAATGGAATGCACTGAAGATTTAGCATTGAATAAAATAAACACAAATCTCTGCCTTCATGGAGCTTACCTTTAAGGGGAGACAGACAGACACATCACTAACTTAATCAGTGCGTGATCTGGTGCTTCAGAAGATCCTAAGGCCTATGCAGAAAGATAAATCCTGAAGCTAAACAGGAAATAAACAGAGTGGCCAGAGGGCAGCTCCATCTGAAGGTAACATTGGAGCCCAAACTTGTAAGAGGTCATTTAGAGACCTTACAAGCAGAAGGTACAGGAAGGAGTTCTGTGAGCTCAAAGCAGAATGTACAAGGCAGAGGAGAATGGGTGAGGTCAGAGTGAGTGACAGATGCTGGGAGCTGGAGGAAGGAGTGGGTTGTTCAGGTTCTTTTTTTTTTAAGATTAATTTTATTGTTTTTGACAGAGACAGAGAGAGAGAGAGACAGAGATAGGGGAGGGTCCAGAGCAGTCTCCATAGTTGTAGGTCATCAGTTTTCAACATGGTTTTGTTCCACACAGGTGGGCAGGGGCCATGCAGGTCAGGAACTGGGCTTGGAGACTCCTGCATGGGAGCCCAGGGGCCGAATTGGTGATCAAGACCCAAATTGCCCCCCCCCCCCACATAGGAAGCACACCCCAGTTCAGCATATGGGTTTTGATCTTTGGTCCCCTTGACAGCAAAGTGAGTGCTTAACCCACTGAGCCATCCCAGCTTCCCCTGTTCAGGTTCTTAACAAGTTTAGGCTTCTGGCTTTTTTTCTCAGTAACATAGAAGACCTGCAAGGTTTTGAGCAAAGTGACTTGATGTGCGTATTTTAAGTGGATTGTTATAGTTTCTGTGTTGATACTCATCTGAAAGAGGCCTAGAGCAGTGAGAGGTTAGTAGGTGTCTATGAATCAGGCCTGAGACCACAGTGACTTGGACAAAGAAATAGGAGCAGAAGTGGAGAGTAGTGAAGATGCTGGATTATTCTGAAGGTAGAGCCAATAGAGATTTCTTCTAGATTAGATGTTAACGTAAGAAAGTGAGAAATCAAGTGTGACAATAGGTTTTGACCTTGAATCATTGGAAAAATGGAGTTTTCATTCTCTGAGGTCAGTAAGATTGTAGAAAGGGAAGTATTATGTGTGTGTGTGTGTGTGTGAAAATCAGGAATTCAGTTTGAGAATGTTCAACTAGGGATACCTTTAGACATTTGTGTGGAGTGGTTGAGCAGACAGTTGCATTTGAATCATCAGTATAGTGCTATCATTTAAAACCTTGAGATTGAATGAAACCACCTAGACGTTAATGTGAAGGTAGTAGAGAAGAGGTCTATGACCCAAGTCTTGGGCACATCTACCTTTAGAGGCAATAGAAATTTGGAGGAACTAGCAAGGGAAACCGAGAAGCAGTGAGTGAGAAAGAAGGAAGCCCAGGAGAGGATGGTGTACAAGAAGACAAGTGAGGAAAATGTTTCAAGAAGGAAGAAGTGATCCACTGTGTCAGATAACAATGACAGGGCCAGTCAGATGAGGACAGAGAGATGACCATTGAATTCAGTAGTAGAGATGTGATTTGTGTTTTCACAAGAACAGTCAGGGTGGTGTGAGGGTGAAGATAATGATCTTTTTGAAAGGAGTCAGAGGAAGTCAATAGGGGAAAAGGAATTGGAGTTAATGATTTATAGGATGAATAAAATTGTAACATAATGTACTCTGCAACCTTTTCACTGAGCAGTATGTGCTAAGGAGTCATACTATTCTTTATAGTTCTAGCTCATTTATCTTAATCATGGCATGGTTTTTAATTATACGAATGACCACAAGATGTTTATGCTGATTCTCTAAACAGGATTTTTTGTCTTCTGTTTGATATGAAGAATATTAATCATCTCTACCCTAAATTCAGAGACAGTGGGAGAAACCAAAACATTTTATTTAAAAGATTTTATTTTTATTTAGAAGGTGAGAGAAAGAGAGAAGGGGGGGGGCCCAGAGCAGTCTCCATAGTTATATATCACTAGTTGTGACATGGTTTCATTCCACACAGGTGGATGTGGGGCTGCACGGGGCAGGAACTGAACCAGGGTCTCCCGCATGTGACGTGAGAAACTTTGCTGCCGAGCCATCCTGGTGGTTACCAGCTGCACCACAGTTCAGCACATGGGGGTGTATAGGCTGGGGCCGGGAATCGAACCCAAGACCTTCAGATTGTGAGGCGAGTGCTCAACTGCTGAGCTATCCTGGCATGCCTGAGACCAAAGCATTTTGAAGAGTTTATGTGGCATCAAAGGGTGGACACCAGCCAGGCTGCCATTGGGATTTCAGAATGGAAACCAATAGCAAATAAAGTCCTCGAAACTGCTGTCTGATAACTCTCTTTCTTGAATTAGGACCAACACTAAGCAAGCAAACAGTTTTGTCTCACAAGGGACAATAATAGTTCAGGCCATAGATACTTTTGCCAGTAATATTTTTTTTCAAAATATACCAAGTCCCTATCAACTGGTTATGAAGCCATCCAGAGCTGTCCATTCACTTAGTGTTAAAGGAAGAATGTTTTGTTGTTGTTACCCTTTGAGTACCAATCTCCAGAATGAGCATGCTTGCTTTCTGATGCTATTCTCAAAACAACCCATCCCATTTTAGTGAGAAGCCCCTTTTAGTTTCGAGTTCTCTCTTATGAACAAGGGGCTGTCCTCCTGACTCCCACGCTGCACAGCTGTGTACGAGGCTTGTAATTAATGAAGTTGTTGCTCACACTCACGTGCCCTGTGACATTCCCAGCTCATTGAAAGAAGCGGGGTGGGCAGCAATCATTGGGCTGGGGCTTTTGACTGTGGGCTTTACCAATGGGCTGTAGATTGACCAGTGTGCTTTTTCCTGAGAGCATTTCTGAGAGCCCTGCTGATATGGTTCAGGCAAAATTACTTTGGGAAACATGAGCTGATCTGAAATGTAGAAAAATCAAAGAGTAATTTTCCAAATAGAAGTAGCTTGTGCTGTTGAGCCTCTTTGAAGGTCTACAAACCGTTAGGAATTTCCAGATGGTCTGTGTTCGTTGATTTCTTTCTTTCTTTGTTTCGACTTATTTTACTGTTTGAGAGAAGGTGAAGAGAGAGAGAGAGGGGGAGAGAGAGAGAGAGAAGGGGAGGGCCTAGAGCAGTCTCCGTAGTTGTACGTCATCAGTTTTTTGACATGACTTCATTTCACACTGGTGGGAGCTAAGCTTGCAGGGTGGGAACAGGCTGGGGGCCTCACACATGGAAACTCGCCCCAGCAGGAACCAAACTGTGCGCTACCCACATGGGAATCACACTATAGTTCAGCATATGGGTCCCCACGGGCCAGGGCCAGGATTTGAATCTCGGACCCTGGGGCTGCAAGGTGAGCGCTCAACCAGCTAAGCCATCCTAGCATCTCAAGGTACAAGTCATTGTTAGAGAGATGTTTTCATTTCTTTTGGGTAAATATTTAAAAGTAGAATTTTTGGTTGATATGGTCAGTATAGGTTTTATTTTGCATCAACTACCAGGGTATACCATTGAAATTTTCTACCAGAAATGCAAGAGAGTACTTGCTGCTCACATCTTCATATGGCACATAAATATTTTTATTTTCTAGTTTATTTATTTATTTATTTTTAAAGATTTATTCTATTGATTTTGACAGACAGAGAGATACAGAGACAGAGAGAGACAGAGAGAAGGGGGAGGGCCCAGAGCAGTCTTCATGGTTGACAGCATTAGGTTTCCATATAGTTTCACTCCACAGGTGGGCACAGGTCTGCGCAGGGCAGGAACTGGGCCTGGAGCCTCCCACATAGGCCCCGGCAAGAACTGAACTGGGAGTACACCCCAGCTCAGCATGTGGGTCCGCATGGGCCGGAACTGGGATTCGATCCTTGGTCCCCAGGGCTTCAAAGTGAGCGCTTAACCCGCTGAGCCATGCCAGCCTTTCCTATTTTCTAATTTGTCAGAGTTGTGTACTGCTTTCCTGGCCTTTATAGTTAATCTTTATATTTTGAAAAAAAAAATGTATTTAATTGAACAGAAAGTGTTAGAAGGTAAAGGAATTCTTGTTTTCTTTGGTTATTGCTACAAGTCTCTGTAGCTTTACTGTACTTACAAATTTGCTGGCCAGGACTGGCCCTGGGAAAAATTTGAAAACAAGTAAAGATTTTGCTTTAAATTTTCTCTTTCCTTTAGAAATTCATCTCTGCTCTCTGCACCACATCATTCCAACGTAGCCTGTTATTATAAGTCATACTTCTACCTCAGTTTTCACCACTGTAAGGATATATATATATATGTGTGTGTGTGTGTGTGTGTGTGTATGTATATGTGTATACACACACACATATATACATATATATACCCACACACACATATATATATATATTCATATTCCCCCTCATTTATTTTTCTTACTTTCATCTCTCTCTTCCTCCCTTTCTTCCTCTTTCCTTTCCTTCCTCCTTCCCTCCCTTCTTTCTTTCCTTCCTTCCTTTCTTCCATTTTTCTATTTCTTAATTTGTTTATTTATTATTAAAAAGGAGATAAAAGCATGACAAAAATTTTAAGCAATTTAAGAGAGCATGACATGGAAAGAAAGCAAGTAGATCCTCTATCTTGGATCTCTGACACTCTTTTCCCAAAGACAATCACAGATATCATTTTCTTGTGTACATTTTCATACACTTTTTAATTTATAATCAAACATGCATGGATTTGTATTTATACCCTTTAAATATCCTTCTAAACACCTCAGATGTATTTGCATTATTTTCACTTAAAACGTGTCAAGTTTGTTTCAAAACAGCACGTACCAATCCAACATTCTTTCTAAAAACAGTGTCTGTGTAGTGTTCTATTGTGTGGGCATACATACTTCACGGAACCAATCTCCTATGGAGGGACCTTATGTTCTTGCCAGTTAATATATTATATTTTTGTTCTTAAAGATGATATTACAGTGAGCATTTGAACGTTATTGGAGACATTCCTAGAGTGGATTGTCTTGTCTGAGCATTTAAATTTTGGCAGTTATACCCAACTTGTCCTTCAGTGAAGTTGCATGAATTTACCTTCCCACTAACAGCAAGTGCCTTTGACTTGCCTGGTTTCAGACTACATACAATCAAACTTTTCATTCTTTGTCTACAAATGAATGACTCTTCGATTCATAAGGAGCAAACTATCTGTTTTCCTTCCTCCATTTTTCTGCCACCTTGAATTTTCTTGTTCTAATCATAGAATAAGATAATGAAGGTTGTAACTTATCAGGGAGCAGCACACGTTCCAAATGTTGGCTATGTACTCACACCTTCTAAGGGAGAAAGGTGTTTCTGCGGGCCTGCGTTTAATTTCCATGCTTCAGTCCCTCTTTGCTTTAACTCTGCCCACATGCTGGGGTGCGGCTGTGTTAATTGGGCATTCTGCTTTCTGAATCTCACATAGAATGTACATCCAACTCATTTACTACAACATTAGAAAAAAAATGAAGGGAATGAACATAGCCATTAGAGGTGTTGTGAATAATTTGAGTTAAATGTAAACGCAAAAAGAAAATAGGGAAACTACTATTAAGTACACCTTGCTCTCCTCCATGGAGCACAAGACAGATTTACCTTGTTAATTATTTCAGCCGTCTATCTATTTAAGCACTGTGAGATCGAAATATGATTATGTCAGGTACTTAAATGGCAATTTATTTAAAAAATCTGTACTTCATTGAAATATTATTATGCATATTTTAAAGTTAAAACTCTGGACCATAGAGGTAAAATTCTCATTTATTGTCCACTGAACATGAGGGCAATTGGATTTGTCAGGAAGCTGATTGATATCTCGAAGTGTTTTGTTTTCAGTGACTGGTACTCCCGAGTTAAAACCATCTATCATCTACCAGGTAATTAGTCAGATTTCTCATCATGAGCCTTCAATCCTGCTGTTTGATTATTGAAATACTGCAAACCAGTAGGCAATCTGAATGCAGATAAAGTTCCCCGTCATGGTCATAAGGACAAAGACAACATTTTTGCAATTCAGCAGTAACACGTTTAAATAAAAGTCACTGAAATGTAAGTTTGGGTCTTAGGGAAAATAAATATAAAGAATCTACTTGGATGCCCTATTTGTCTTCTCAAACCACAACAGGGAAATTGACTGTTTACAAAGCAACCTAAGTGTTTTCATATGAACTTACTCTGTTTTATAAGGAGAACGTTGAGTGGAAGAACATTGGTATCGTGTAAAATGAAGTTAGAGAAAAATAAATGCACTGTGTCCTGATGAGTTTTTATCCTTTTTCCAAAATATTTGGAGATAGCAGATAAAAGTAATCTATAATTCATAGTAGCTAATGATAAAAGGTTAACTCTTTTTAATGTTTTTTTTTCATAAGAATGTTTAGGAATTAAAATCACTGGAAATGCTAAAGATGAATTTTTTGATAACTGTTTCATGTGCTTTGTATTAAATAAGCTTGTTTTTGAATTTGACACGAGGACCTTTTGGAGGACTTCCTCAATGGTTTATAGATTCCAGGCAGTTAATTGGTAACTTCATAGCATTGAGTATTGCTTACTTGAATTAATTCAAAATCATTTATTTTTCAGAAAAATGGATCTCAAATTACTTCAACATTCCAAAAAGTCACAGGCTACCATAGTCATTATTTCATAATGAGGTGGAACTATAATGTCTCTTTTGTCAAACTTTTTGTTGTGGAAATAAACATATTTACATGCTGTCTCAAACCTTATATATTAAGGTGACCAACTTTTTTCCCATGAAAAGGAGGACATAAATAAATAAGGAGGACACAAATAAATTAAAGAAACAAATATTGCAAATAAAAAATTCATTCTTTGCAACAATAACTAAACAGAAAACATAATATACTAAATAGATAATGCAGGTGTATTATGATTAATTATTATTTAAATATGAATATTTTTCGATTGAATGAGTATTTTTTGTTAATGTGTCATTTTCTAACAAAATATTAGAAATATCCATACAAGAACTCTTTTTCATATTGAATTTCACAGCAAGTGCTGCAGCTAGAGTATCAACATTCAGTCTTGATTTTTCAGTTGTCCAAAAATCATGAGCAATTGAAAATACCCTTTCAACTGCTGCGTTAGTGCCAGGGCAGCACAATGTAAATTGGACTAGAAGAAGTAAATTTTCATATGGTATGTGTGCATTTTTGAAATGGCTGAATATTTCCACCCATCTTTTTATCAACTTTAACATGTTCATTTTCCCACTCAACCAATTTTTCAGAATTTAAATAAATACTCAGTTTTCTAATTTCTTCAAATAGACAATTGTCATCTATTTTACTACACTTGATCTTAGCCAAAAGGCTGAGAATCGATTTGTCATCTATTTTAATGTCTGGTAGTTCTGTGGATAAAAACTGAACAAAGGTCAAAAAGGAGGACATCTAGGAGGACACATTTCGAGGGAGGACAGAACTTCCAAAAGGAGGACTGTCCTCCCTAAAGGAGGACGGTTGGTCACCTTATATATAATAGTTTTCTTTATTCAACAAAGTATTGTATATGTGCCACATACACATTATTATAAAATCTACAGATTAAGCAATGTTTTGTTTCAGTTACACAGTTACGTGTTCTGGTGAAAAATAAATTAAGCAGAAAGTTTTTATGTAATTCACTTCACTTTGAAAATATAAACTAAACTCTAGTATTATATGACGATGAAACCCATACTTTATAAATATGTGTACAATGTGGGCATTTAACAATTCCTAGGTAATATGTAGAATATGTTATCAAATATCGTTATATTGTTTAGACCTACTTAAAATGTGACATAAATTTTCTTGTAGTATCTCCGTTAAAAATACATCAATGACACATATATCTTTATGTTTCCTTAAATAGCATAACTTTGGTTCTACCACAAACATTTTAAAAGATCTTTTCATCAGAAGAAAAAATACCAGATTGTTTATAATATCTTCATTCATTAATGTTAAAAATATTCTTATAGGTATTATCATAGAGAAAATAAAAGCTTAAGAGATTGATTACAATATTAAATAAGTGATCTTGTTAAGTAGAAAAAATAGAATATTACATACATTGTTGCTTAATATAGATAGAACATGTGGGTAAGGTTTCAAGACCTGGAGAAAAAAAATCACAAGTCTCTATTATCATATACAACAGGCGAAGTTACTAGTTTCCTAAGGATTTTATTTAGATAGTATTTCTGTAGCATTAAATAAACATAAACTGAAACATTAAGTCAAACTTTTAGACTTTTGTCGACTTCAAGATGGAGTACAGGGAAGCCGGGATGGCTCAGTGGATTAAGTGCTCACTTTGCAGTGCTGAGGACTGGGGATCGAATCCCGGCCCTGGCCCGTGCGGACCCATATGCTGAACTGGGGAGTTCCCCCAGTTCAGTTCTCTCTCTGTCTCTGTATCTCTCTCTCTCTC